>JAQHUG010000074.1:1452008-1507316 GCA_028555095.1 Dicrostonyx torquatus
TAATATACATGGGAAAGTATAAAAAGACAAGATCTCCTGAGTAAATTGGGAGCATAGGGACATTGTGGGAGGGTTGAAGCGGGGAGGGGAGAGGCAGTGAGGGGAGCAGAGAAAAATGTAGAGCTCAATAAATATCAATAAAGGGAAAAAAGATTAAAAAAAAGATTAAAAAAAAGATCCCAGCTGTGGTGAAGGCGGAGTTACATCTTGTGACTTGACAACTTTGGTCTACATCATCAATGCGGCCTCCTACAGGCTTTCGTATTCAACATATACCTTATGCAGGGGATATTTCGGCTCCCGTGACAGGACCTGTCTGTCTTCGTCCATCCTGCTGGCTTCAATCAGTAAACAGTGTAAGTGTACAGGGTGAGGGGTGGCAGTGGGAATGGGGTGGGGCTTAGCAATGAACAGGTAAGGGTAACTGAATGAAACCAACCCTCAGCGACTCCTTTGCTTCCAAAACAGCCAGCCCTGGGGCTGAGAGATGGCTCAGAGGTTAAGAGCACTGTCTGCTCTTCCAGAGGTCCTGAGTTCAATTCCCAGCAACCACATGGTGGCTCACAACCATCTATAATGAGGTCTGGCCTCTTCTGGCCTGCAGGTATGCACACAGACAGACCATTGCATAAATAAATAGAATTAAAAAAAACAGCCCCTTAGGCTATCTGGAAAGAATATTGCTCCTGTTTGCTTATTTTAGTTTTTGAAATCTGGTTGTGTGGGTGTGGGGGGAATGTGTTTGTGTATAGGATCCCAGGCATTGAACCCAGAGCCTTGGGCACGGGAGGCAAGCACTCTGTTGCTGGACTATACCTCCAGCATCTAGTAGGAACATTCTTGTAAGGTTGGTGATATGGCTCCATGGGTAAAGGTACTTGCCAACAAGCCTGCCAACCTGATGTTAATCCTTACAGATACCCAGCTCCATCAGAAATCAGACTGCAATGATCCTGGCTGGAATAGGGACTTTCAAGAGACACTGTGCCCCTCCCATTGGCTTCAGACCATTGAAACAATGATCTCTGAGAAACTGGAATTTCCTCGGGAACCTCATGCTGAGAGAAAGAAAAAGCTGAAGGTTGGTGCCAGCCAGAGCAGGAACCTGCCTTGGCAAAGAGATAAAACAGTTCTGACTTTTTCGGGGGATAGGGACACTGACGCTGGGACAAGGGTGACCAGGGGACAAGGGTGACAGGGCAGGACAGCAGCCGGACTGCTTCCTTACACGCGCTCCTTCTATATCAATCTAAGCCTCATCGAGACTTAGAGCAAGGCGTTTGGGGGAGGTGGGGCATCCACTGGCTCTCTTAATTTGGTCTTCTCCCCAAGGTGGCAACACAGAACACACCTCTCTCTGCTCTTCACCATGTCCTCTGCCTGACTGGCATGCTGAGGGGGGATGAGTGGTAGAGTACAGTAAGTCAGGGTGCAAGAGCTTAAGCTCTGACCCTAACAACTCAGGTAAGAAAACCAGACACATGGCTACACAAATCTGCAGCCAATATAAGTATGAGCATTTAAGCTGCATCTGGGCCAGCTAGACTGCATTTAAACATGTGCTATTTCAAATGACAGGCTGCATTATTAATAATAATATTATTATTAGGCTTCTTTCAGTCTTGCTCAGAGCAGGCACTGGCATTTTGAACGCACTTTTTAAAAAAATTGTTTTTATTGAGCTCTACATTTTTCTCCACTTCCCTCCCTTCTCTCCCCTCCTCTTCTATCCTCTCCCAAGGTCCCCCATGCTCCCAATTTACTCAGGAGAGCTTGTCTTTTTCTACTTCCCATGTAGATGAGATCCATGTAAGTCTCTCTGAGGGTCTTCTTGTCTACTGAGAGCACTTCTTTATGCATGATCATGTTGGTTACATGTCCTCATCCCTACAATGACACAAACTCTTAGGTATTTCAATCACTTCTTAAAAACTGACAATCTAGCCTGGCAGTGGTGGCGCACGCCTTTAATCCCAGCACTCAGGAGGCAGAGCCAGGTGGATCTTTTGAGGCCAACCTGATCTACCAGGAGGATCTGAGTTCAAGGCCAGCCTGGTCTACAAAGTAAGTTTCAGGACAGCCAGGACTGATCCACAAATAAACCTTGTCTTGAAAATCAAAACAAAAATAAAATAAAAACAAATATTGACCATCTATATTCCTTTTAAACAGTCCACATGCCTTGTACTTGACTGTCAGACAGAAATCCATCTACAGAAATAACAACCACATACCCAAAGTTATTTCTCAGCAGTTTTCAAAATTCCACACAAGCCCTATACTATAATTTCAAATACAAACAATTCATCTCAAAAGATCTTCCTGTGGCTTCTAGGAACCACAGTCACAGCAACAAATTATGCAGGCCTGCTACCCTGAAGGCCCTTCAGAAAGCAGCATACCCTGCCCAGTGTATTTACTCTCCAGTCCCAGCCCACAGGGCAGGAGACCACGGAGCCTTCTCAGGCACAAGTCAACACCAGACAGAGGCTGACCTCAGGATTGGCCTCAGGACTCCACCTCTAATCTCATGTTGCCATGACAGCCTGGGCTAACAGCTCCTGTTGACAAGTGTCTATGGCAACTGACCGCTGACACCACACTTCTTTCCACTTCTGCTTCCAAAGCCAGTGCTGAGAAACGGTGGGCATCACGAAGGAGCTTATAGAAATGGGCAGGCACACCCACGGCTCTATGTGTTAAAGCCTGGATATATTATAAGGGTCGGGCTGGGTTCTCTTTAATGGATAAAGTGACTTTTAAAGGCCATTTGTTTCCTTTAAACTTCATACTGAAATAATTAAATGAGTCTCAGGATGCTAACACAGCTAATCAGTCACTGGAGTACGTGCTCAACCCTCAGACTTTTCACAAGTAACAGTTCGGTGAAGGCAAGGTTCCAGAGGTCCTTTATTTTATGGAGAAAATTGGAGTTTACTAAGAACAGGTTCTAATAAAAATTAAAGCATGCAAATTGAGCTGGGGTGGGGGGTATGGGAGAAGACAGTAGTACATGCCCCAAGTGAGCATAAGGGTCTTAAGTGAGTCATCTCAAGTGTACTATTTGAAAGATAAATTTCAAGTCTGGCATGGTCGCACACGCCTTTAATCTCAGCATGCCAGAAGCAAAGGGAGACAGATCTCTGTGAGTTTGAGACCACCCTTGTCTACATAATGAGTTCCAGGACAGCTAAGGCCACAGGGAAATCCTGACTTGAAAAAGAAGATGACAACAAAATCCAATCTTTTATTTTTAAAAAAAGTAAATCTCACACAGTTGTTCCTATATCACAGTCTGTATAAAGTTAGTTATTTCTGTTACTAGAAACATTTGCAGAAAAACAAGGTTCACCCACACCCCATCCCTCTACCTAAAGAAATATCCACTTAGAGTACATTTACTGTCGTCTCCATGGCAACTAGTATAACTGGGGCGCTGCAACAGGAGGATAATGAAGAGAAAACAAGGTGATTGGGCTGAAAGAAAACAAGCAAACAAAACACAAATGCACCATACATCAGTGGTGAGAAAGGTAACACCCAAAAGAGAATATAAAAACAGGAGCCTTTCCATAAAGAAGCTTGTGACATGCTGTGGCCACCTCCTACCCAGTCCGTGAACCACAGGCCTTCTGGGACTCATGACACTTAAGAGTATATTGGGTCACACAAACATCTCAGAAAAGATGAGGCTAGTCATACATAGTGATGAGGGTTTATAATCCCAGCATTCAGGAGGTAGAGACAGGCGATCAAGAGTTCAAAGCTAGCCTGAGCTACAGGAGGCCCTATTTCAAAAAAGCAAGCAAAAATGATAATTCTGGTTATGGTGGCTCACATATGCAACCTCAGCCCTTTGGAGGTGGAGGCCAGCCTGGGCTATGTAGCGAGACTGATGAAAATACCAAATAGATAAAGGAATTGTGTAGAATGACTTGAGAGATAACGTCACTCACGGAACACAGAGGAATGTGAGAGGGGTGTGTGGGTCTTTTGAAATGGGCAAATGGTTTCCATAGGGTTTCGGTCAAAATTCCCACACAAGAGCAGGATGCAAATGGAACACATTGGAAAGGGATGAGGAGAGAGATGTAATCCTGGACAAAAGCCTCAGTCCAGGCAAGGCAGGGGGGAATGGAGGCAGGTGGCTGGAAGGAGAGCATCGGAGAGATGGGTGAAGGTACAGGCTGGTCCTGCATGTCCTATATGACAGTAGAGTGACCAGACAGTTCAGGAACTTAGAAACAGAGCATCCATAGGCCAGGCAGCAAAGAGAGAGAAAGGGGGTTCCCACTGCACGTACAGGAAATGGATGCCTTTGTGTTCTAAATCCCTCCTCCGAAAAAACATTCTGCCATCGCCCCTACCCACCATATGCATTGCTAAACCGAGTGGTGGCTGGGTTCTCACCTTACTCAACAACTACGACTTACAACACAGCTGATTACCCCACTCTCTCCAACAGTCAGCTGCACCTGCAACGTGGCGCTCCCGGCCTGCCCCTTGCCTTGCTGGTAACTCCGTGTGCTGTCCACCTTGACCTACTCACTTGGCTGCACGTCAGGAGTTCCCTGTTTACAAGATCTCCCCGTGTGATTCTGGCGGCCTTCATTGTCGCTCGCTTGTGTGTTGACAATTCTGGCCCTAATCTGGGTCCTAAAACTTACGTCTCGGTCACAGCTGAAATCAATCTCCACTAAGGGTCAACTAAAACTACCTAATTACCAAAGAGTAAAGTCGGCCATCACACCCTCCCGCCCACGGAGAGATCGTCGACTAGATCATGTTTACATGCCCCACCCACACACCCACACCTCACCTGCCATTTTCCGTCTCCAGTACCATCCCCTACTCCATTCCACATCACTTTCCCATAGAATGCTCCCGGGACTTCAAAATGGAGTTCTTACCGTTCTCTGCCAGTAGCTAGAGGGCTCTGCCACAAATATAAGTCGGTCATTCCCGTTCCCTTATGCACTTCGTGTTGCCTTCTCGTGGAATTTGGAATCATCATCATCATCTTACTTCTTAGGCCTGCTCAGCAGGAGGCCCTGCTAGTCAGCCAGCTGCTCCCCTCTCCCATCCCATCCCGTCACTACCGCTCCTCCCATGCTACAGCTGGTCTCCTATCCCTTGCATCTCCTGTCCTGTTCCACAGGCTGGCAGTCATGGTGCCCTCTGTTGAACCTTGAGAGCCTGACCTCTTCTGACAAACCCAGTCATCCTGTAGCAGGAGTAGGCCTCTCCCACCATTGCTATCTACTTCCTTCAGAAAACCCGCCCAAACCTAAGTGAATTTTCTTATCAGCTTCACTTGCTTATCACCCTGTCAGTCCCTCAGTGAACCTGGCTTCTCAACACGCGCAGACTCTGCATTTGAGGAGAAATCTTAACTCATGTTCCCTGCTGCGTTCTGGAATGGAGGAAAATGGCCATGATAGGCACATCTGCAATTCCAGCACTGAGACATGACAATCTTGAGTTTGACACCAGCCTGAGCCACCAAGTAACAGTCTAAAGAATTAAAAAGGCTGGGGATTTAGCTCAGTGGTAGAGCACTTGCCTAGCATGTGTGTGTGGGGCGGGGATTTGGGACACCTAGCCTATAGCAGGTGCTCTAAAGATGCTGCATAGAGAGCACCAACTTTAGAAGGAACTGAGGAAGACTATATTAGTCACGAAACTCCAAGTATGAAATGCAAGGCAATTTATCCTGAGAACCAAGTGAAAGCAGAGACTGAGTCCTTAGTTACCCCCACCCCCACCCTCTCTCTCTCTCATGCTGGGCTGTGCCACCTCTTACATCCTGATCTTACCACTTCCAGATAAACTGCTGTGGCTCCTTCTAGAGTCAAATAGCAGCCTGGGGGCTGGAGAGTTGGCTCAGCAGTTAAAAGCACTTCTGGTTCTTACTGAGAACCAGTGCTCAGTTCCCGGCACCCATATGCAGCCCACACCCATCCATAATGTCAGTTCTGGGAATCTGATGCCCTCTTCTGACATGCGCACATATGGTGCAGACATACATGCAGGCCAAACACAGACACACAAAAAATAAAACAAATAAATCTTAACAGGAAAAAAAAAGCAGTCTATTGGAGTAGCTCTGCAGTAGGGTCCCATTGCTGCCCACACAAGTTATGATTTAATGGCTTAAAACATACGTTTCTTTTCCAGGCATTCTGGAGATGAGATGTCTCACCAAGCTACAGCCAAGGTGTAAGCAGAGCTGTTTGCCTCCCAGAGGCCTGGGGTGGGATAGGAAACCCATTTCTTTGCTGAGCAAAACTTCTAGAGGCTATGTATGTTCTTAACTCCTGGCCTCATTCCACTTTTAAGGCCAAACTATGACCACAGGAAATGTTCTAATGATGGCAACTATCTTGTTCTAATCTGCTTCTCCTGTTAACTTACAAGGATCCTGCGATAAAACTGTGTACCTAGATGACCCAGGATGACTCAGGACAGCTCAGCCATGGTGACTGAGTTTGATTTCTGAAACCCACACAAAGGTGAAAGGAAAGAACTGACTCCACAACCTTGTCCTCTGAGCTCCACAAGTACGCATAAATTCCTGAGCCATAGACACGCACTATAAACAAAGATTTCCTTAAAAAGAAGAGTCAGTGAAATCTCAGGTACATCAGCTACTGTCCTTTGTAAGTGAAAATAGTTAAATAGTCCTTATCAATTAGTAGAAAGCCTAAAATTAAAACCAATAAAATCAGGGCTGGAAAGATGACTCAGTGGTTGAGAGCACTGGCTACTCCTCTGGAGTACCCAGGTTCAATGACCAGCAGTCACACGGCAGCTCACAACCATCTTTAACTGCAGTCCCAGGAAATCCAACATTCTCTTCTGGCCTCTGTGGGCACTGCATACTCATGATACACAGACACTTAGGCAAGGAAAACACCCATAGACATTAATGAAAAAAATAAACCAATAAAATCTTGTCAAATAGAGGGCTGGAGACTGTTCTTTTGTCTCAGCTTCTGTGCTGATGGGAATGGGAGAATGACTTCACCGTTCCTGAACTCAAGAAAACCAACCAAACCCTTGGTGATACCACACTGGAAATTAAGTGTCCAAGTTTTCCAAATTCATGTTCTAGCCCTGACTGTAAGGAGCAGAGACAGCATGTGTAGACAGGTCTGATTGTTCTTTCAATTAATTCCACGTTCAAGAACATGGGTGGGGGGCACATGTGACAGTGAGAGTCTGTATGTACGCCGTGGTCAGGCTCCATAGTGTGACGGCTACCTTTGAAAACTAATTCTGGAGCTATGGAGGCTGCTCAGTGGAAGAACAGCTTGATTGGCATGTGTTGATACTGAGCTCACCTCAGAATCACCGAAGGAAAAGAGAAGTTCATTCTAAGGCATGCTAACGGAACATCGAAAGTATCTCTGTTTCTCAGATCAAAGGGATCTCCAAGGGTTGGGGGTAGCTCAGTGGTAGATGAAAAAATAAAATGAAGATAATCATAGTGCCTTGTTTTAGGAGTCAAGGAATAACAGTTCTAAGGACTGAGAACAAACCCTGGGACCGAGCAAGAACTACACATTTTTTGTTAAATTTTTAATGTTCCTGATTGTTGCTTTATAACTGACCTATCTGTCCCACGCTCTCAGCCTTAACTAAAGTACCTTAGGGCATATATTTTACATATCTGTAAACATATTATGTGGCATTTTCCCAGAGGTAGCCCATACACTAATTTAACCAGAACAACACCCTGGGTTGCAATTAAGCTTTCTCGAACAGGGGCCGTTAAAGAACCTGCTGAGCAAATGCAACTAACAGATGACAGTGGCAGCCATGCTGAACAGCTGTAGCAGGAGTACAGAAAGACGCGCAGCATCGGCGAGGACAGTAGGGTTTGTGATTCTTAATGGCCTTGCAGTTTCAGGGACAGTGGTGCCAATGGAACAGTACTTCCCACAAGGCTCTGCTCTGAGAGGGCAGCACCAGCTGTGATAGAGTCTCCCTCCCCACATCTGCATACTGGCAGGGGAGGGCAAGCCCAGCACCCACAGAAACACTTCCATTCCACGGAGGTGAACCATCCGCCATTCACTTTCCTTTAACACCAGAGGGAATGGGATAATAGGAGACGGAGTCAGACCCCACCACCTCAGACAAGCTGTATCCCAGGAGAAATGAGAGACTCAATTTTTGAGGCAATAGGATAGAAACCTCTGTTTAAATTAGAAATGTAGCTTCTATGTTAAAAAAAAAAAAACAACTAGCAAGCATGCATTCTTGAAATGGTTTCTTCACATTGGGTCACATAATTCACACAATCACCTGACATAAATACTATTTCATTCCCATTTTACAGCCAGGAAGTGTGTGGGGGGGAGGGTTCTTTAAAGTTATCCAGTAGCAAGCAGGGTTACACAGAAACACACTCATGTCGACCAGTCACGGCAATTTGGGGACAACTTCCTGGTCTCAGGCACAGAGAGCAGAGAAGCATCCGAGGAGGTTATAGATAACAGTCCTATGTCAGGATATGGCCCCGGAAACCCGACACATCTCTGAAACTGCTGAAGAGATGACAGCGCTGGGAGGAGCCCTGGAAGCCCATGCAGGGAGGCCTTCAAACCCCTGCTTCTTCCATTCCCTACTGTCTCTGCAGCTTTGGGTTCCTGGGTCTTGCGAAACTGTCCAGCTCCTCCACTTCCAGAGAGAAGACAGTAATCTCTGCCCTGCAGGATTATCTGAAGACGACAGCAACACTTCAAGGGATCACACTAGTACTTTAGTATCTACCATTATTTACCCTTCTCTCTGTTTTACCCCTGCATCTCCATCTTCTGGGTGGCAAGGCTTAGAGCCAACATGATTCTTTGGCCTCTCTCTTTTTCAATAATCCCCCCCCACACACACATTTAGCTAATGTGTATCTTCTTGGAAGGGCCCCGCTTCTTTTTGGGGACTGGCCACTGTGGAACAGCCAGTTAATGATCTATGACTTAAGACCACTTTTCTCCCTTCCACAGCCCTCAGTGAAGCTCATCCTCTCATGTCCTCCATCCGCATTAGATCAGACTAACAACTAACACAGTCCTCGCAACTACTAACTCCTTTATGATGTCAAGGTGGCGTGAAGGCACATCTGGCCACAGGTGGCTCTCCAGCATGCTTCTCTGTGGTAGATGCAACGGAGAACCCTGTGATCCCATCTGCCCACTGCTCTACCACAGCCCAGAGGGTCAAGGAAGAATACAGACCCAAGAGGAAGAGGTGACTCCAACAGGCCTGGAGCACAAGGCGCTACCCTAAGGAAGGGTGCAGAGCCTGCCTTCGGGACAATAAATACCACCTTTCATTCTCTTTCCCACCTCAAGGTTATCTCTCCCTCCAGTGGTCTGGAAAAACTTTCTTAAGAATTTAAAAAACTCTACTTATCTTGGCCAGTTGAGGGAGGCACACACCTTTAATCCCAGCACTCAGGAGGCAGAGGCAGGTGGATCTCTGTGAGTTCAAGGCCAACCTGGTCTACAAGAGCTAGCTCCAGGACAGGCTCCAAAGCTACAGAGGAACCCTGTCTTGAAAATAAAAAAATAAAAAAAAACACTACACAGGGAAACCCTGCCCAAAACATAATAAAGAAACAAATAAAATACAATAAAATAAAGAATGTGTACAAAGATGGGATTCAAGACATGGCTAAGTCGTTAAGAGTACTTGTTTCTCTTCCAGGAGCTGAGTTCAATCCCCAGCACCCATACTGGGTGACCCACAACTGCCTATACACACACAGGTCAAAAAAAAATAAGCCTTTAAATGAAAGGAGGTGCAGAAAGCTTTATCTTTAAAAATTATGTGACATCACCGGGTGGTGGTGGTACAATCCTTTAATCCCAGCACTCGAGAGACAGAGACAGATGAATCTCTGTGAGTTCGAGGCCAACCTGGTCTAGAGAGTGAGTTCCAGGACAGGCTCTAAAGCATTTATGTGAAATCAATTTAAATACAGCATAAACAAATTATTAGGCAACATTTCGAGTTGTTATAAGCAAATGGTATAAAGGTTGGGCAAAGGGAAATCCCCACATTTGGTATCCCATTTACACTTAATCCTAGCTATTGTTCCTTTAAAGCTTCCTTTGACTCACAAGCCACAGCAGAAAGTATTTACTCAAATGAACTGAATCGGGTATCTCAAAGATGCTGGATCCCACACTCCTTACATCTTAATGTGCTTTGCAAAGCCATACAGATAAATCAACTAATCAATTAATTTTTTTGAGATGGGGTTTGACTATGTAGCCATGGTTAATCTGGAACTTGCTATGAAGACAGGTCTGGCCTTGAACTCACAGCTGGTATTAAGGGTGTCTGCCACCATGACTGGCTAACATAAAGTTTATATTAACTGGAAATAGAAATGAAAATAGAAGGCAACATTGAAAACTTGACTCAGTAGCAAAGGCGGCTTGACATACTTGTAAAACCTGAGAATCGTTATACAAAGAAATGTACTCACCTCGCAATGAAAACAATGGGCAATGCTTGCATTTTCATTAAGTCAACCTGACAATTTTATACGGATGACGCACAAACTTTTTGAAAAAGTGACCTATTTAATCCCAGCACTCAAGAAGCAGAGGCAGGTGGATCTCTGAGTTTTCAAGTGCCGCCTGGTATACATAGTGGGCTCTAGAACAGCCAGAACTACATAGTGAGAGACTGTCTCATATAAATAAATAAAAATTGATGCAATTTATCCTAAAGTTAATATACTAAATATAATAATACAAGCATAATATCTGAAAATATTTAATATTATCTCACTGGTGCTGATGATGTAACTGTAGGAATAAAATTTCTTTTGCAGAGCTGCCTGGCAAAATTAACCCGGTTCTTCTCTGCTGTATTTTCTCAAAAAATGAGGTTAGCTTCATGACTAATAATAAAAACATAAACAGTCCTTTAAGAAAGCTGGAATGTTCTCTTTTCATCAGATAATCCCCAGAGTAAAGAACAAGTTCCCGCTGGGCAGCTCCACCAAGCTTGATCCTCAAGCCAAAAGCTTTAAGGAACAAGTGAGTGAGATTTCAAAGACAAGAGAGGCCCTAGAGACGCAGGACCCTGGTGAAGGCACAGGCTGGGCCTGCTGCACGGCCCTGGGTTTGATCTCTTCAGGAAAGATTCAAAAATAAACAAACAGAACATTTTTTTCTAATTCTGAAAAACGGCCTTTCAAGAAAACAGCTAAATTAAATAGATTTCACATTTTAAAAAGCAAAGCGACTGAAAAATAACAATACTATGTTGCTCTTTAATTCAAAGCTGCTAAAATAAAAAAGGTGAAAATGTGGGTTCAGCAGTGAAGAGTGGGGATACGCAGGATCCAGGTGTGACTGCTAGCCCCCACACTGGGAGGCTCACAAGCATCTTTAACTTCAGGGGGATTCGAGGTCTTTAGTCTCTGAGGGCGCCACTGCTCAGGTGCACATACTCCCATACAGATCCATGCATACACATAATTAAAATTAAAAATAAAGGAAATCTTTAGCAACACTAAAAATTGGAAACAAGCTTGGTTTCCCACAATACGGAGTTGGTTCAGAAAACTAAAATTGATATTTGTTATATGAGAATCTTTTAGTGACATAAGAGTAGCTTATAATTGAGTTTGGGGGGAAAAGTTAGAATACATAAAAATCAAGCCCAGGTTTATAGAGAATAGTTTTTGCAGTTGGGCAACTTTTGGAAGTTAATTAACTGCTATATATCACTTTCTCCCTGACAAAAAGTTAAAGAATGTCTACATTGGGGCTGGAGAGATGGCTCAGAGTTAACAGCACCGGTTGCTCTTCCCGACAACCCGGGTTTGCACCTACATGAAGGCTCACAACTATCTGTCACTGAGCTCCAGAAGACCCATCTTCCTCTTCTGGCCTCCTTGAGCACTGCACGTGGTACGCAAGCAAGACTCCCCCAGACACACAAGAGTGCCACCTCCCAAGGCTGTGCTGGGGTGTAGTTCTAGGGACCCGCTAGCATCCGTCCACAGTCATCTCAACCCACACAGCATTTGAATGCACAAACAGGTAGGACGCTAAGTGATGTTTAAGGTGGTAGGTTTATTCTGCCCATTTTTCTAACTACTTAACATTACTTCTAATAGGAGGGAAAGCAGGACGTGGGGATACCGACACACATGGTCATCCTTTTAAAGTTCTACCTTAAGGCTTTGCTAAAAAGAAATCAATCTTGGTTGAGCTAACTTACCCTTCATATTTCCTTTCAGTGAGTCTGTTTTACATTAAGTTAATTTGTCAATATTACTTTAATAGGTAAAGCAAGATATCTGTACTGTGCTCAGTCACCCAAGAATAAAGGAGCCCAACTCAAGAACCCTCAGACAGCCACTAGGAAGGCAGCCCTGCACCGTTCAGTCATTTCTTGTTTCCTCCTGGCTCCCAACGCTCCTGCTTTTCGACCCCATAGCACTTGGGGTTTTGTCGACTGGACTGTAAGTCACAAGAGCAGTACCAGAATCCCCATTATCTCAGCATTGTTATGTATATACCAGTGTTAGTATAGAATAGGTGCTTAATAAATGTTCCGCATTTAAGTCAAATGACTTAATAAATACGAGTTGAGTGACTACCTGACACTAGGATTCGATTCTACCAGAAGACGAAGGAAGGCTACTCCTTCTTTAGTCCAGAATTCTTAGGAATTGTTCCCCTCCCCCAAAAAAAGGAGGAGGAGGAGGAAGAGGAGGAAGAAGCAGGGCACAGTAGTGCACACCTGAAATCCCAGCATGAGGAAGACTGAGGCAGGAGGCTCTCAAGTTCAAGGTCAGGTAGCCCCACACAGTAAGATTGACTCTTTAGTGTCTATGTCTCTCCCTCCCTCTCCTTCCTCCCACCTTTTTCCTCAAAATATCACCTGAAAGTATCACTTTAAAAGAAAAAAAAAAGTCACACTCCGTATTTCATTGTCTCTTTTACCAAATGTAAGATATCTCTGTATATTTTGTTTAAAGTCCCACAACAAGCCGGGCGGTGGTGGCGCACGCCTTTAATCCCAGCACTTGGGAGGCAGAGGCAGGCGGATCTCTGTGAGCTCGAGACCAGCCTGGTCTACAAGAGCTAGTTCCAGGACAGGCTCCAAAGCCACAGAGAAACCCTGTCTCGAAAAACTAAAATAAATAAATAAATAAATAAAAAGTCCCACAACACCTGAGAGCGTAACTCACTGAGAGTCGCACAGTTAAGGGCAGAGTTAACACAGGGCCTGCCAGTCACTTAGACTCCTCTATATCCCCATGACCACCGCCCCCTCCCCACACCCCAGCGTTGTAGATGTCAGAGTAAATGCTTCAGATCCTTCCAAATACCTCCTAGGGCTTTTAGCAAGCTCTGGGAAAAAGAAACTCAGAACAGGGTGAAACAGACTACTTACAGGTGTGTTCCCGAGTTTCTCGGCAGGTTCATAGGTCAACCAGCTCTATTTAAAAATGAAACTATCGACATCAAATTAAAGATTAACTTGTTTTTTTAAAAAAAAAAACACAAGGAACTGGAGAAACAGCTTAGGCTCAGCTGTTAAAAGCACTGACTGCTCTTCCAGAGGACCGGAGTTCAATTCCCAGCACCCACAAGACAGCTCACAACTGTCTGTAACTCCAGTTCCAGGGGATCTGGCATCCTTATACATGCAGGCAAAAAATCAATGCAAATAAAATAAAAATAAAAGAAACCCCAAAAACCTCTTCAGCTAGGAGGGCAGCATGAAATAAGACCATCAGCGGACCAATGAAATGGGCTATAAACAAAACAAACAAGTCGAATTTTGCTTGCTTCTTATTAAGAAAGAAGGAAATGCTAGAGAGCGCTCTACAAATACCTTCTTCCTGCAAAGTCCAGGTGTCTCATTCTCGGTCGCCTGACGGCTCTTAAACACTTATTAGCTCTCACAACAGAGGGAGGGGACAAAAACGTTCTTAGGTATCCACCCTGAAACATTTGACTTCCTTTAAAACCTCCCTCCCCACTCAAAGGGAGTAGACCAGCCTTTCACGTGCTAACCTGGGCCGGACAGGTTCGACAAAGGGAACCTGGCGTTTACCTGAGCCTACCGGAGCTTGCTATTGTTTACAGGTCAACAGTTACAGTTTAGTGGAGTCTGCTTTGGAGAAGACGTTTATGATCAGACCGTCGTGCCTCCATCCTCAGTTACTAACCGTATTAATCCTTATTTAATACTCAACACTGTTTGAAGTAGTCCTAATCTCATTTTATGGGTTCCGGATGTTAAATGTAACCGAAGGTTCGGGGTTAGTAGATGACGCTAGAAGTGAAATGCAAAGACGGAACTGTTAAAGTCCACACGAACCCACGGACAAAAAGAGTTGAACCTCTCCAAAAGTTCAAACACATGTCAAAATTATTTTAAGGTCACCTTAGAATAGAATAAGCAGGTCTTGAAAACAGAGGAACGGCGAATTAATAAAAGATTACAGAAGATAACAGCTGAAGTATTTGCTTTTGAGATGGAACTATCACCGGACCCACAAACTGTGACAGGGTACGGTCCACTCCCACCTCTCTGAGCTGACAAACCCTGTCTTCCTTCCTTAAGGGGCGCGGGTCTGAACGCCAAAGACAGGGAGGTCCCCTTGGGCAGCTCTTGTGCACAGATCTTCAGCAAGTGACAGTCTCTCCTTCGCCACCCGAACTTCAACCCTGATGCCCAGAGTGGCGCTGCACAATCTACGGTTTAACCTGTGCCATTTCAATGCCACCACCAAGTGCCCAAAAAGGGGTTACAAATGAATGAGCAGCAGGCTGGGAGGAGAGACAGCCACCAGCTGACCCCTAGCAGATGAAAACTGAGGAAGGATGCCCGGGGCGGGGCGGCCTGGGTGGGGGCGGTGGCGGTCAGAGCCACGTCCCCGCTGGAGCCACGTCCCCCGCGCGCTCCGCAGGACGCGCAGCCCGCAGCCCATCCTCCTCCCGGCCCGGCGCTCACCGCTCGCACGCAGCCGGTGCTCGCACGCCGGGGGCACTCACTGGGCGCCGAGGACCCGGGGGACCGGGCCCGAAAGCTGCAAACTTTGCGCGGGTCTCGCCCGCCGAGGAAGCCGCTCCGCCCCAGGCCGCAGTCCCCGCGTTGCAGCGAACCGGGCTCCGGGCGACTCCGGCGGCGCCGAGGGCGGGGTCTCCGACCGGCGGAGCTCGGGGCAGCGCGCAGCTCTGTTTACCGCGGGCCCGCCCTCCCTCCCTCTCCAGCCCGCGCCCTGCGCGCTCCTGACATCATTCATTCTCGCACTCTCGCCTGCCCTCTCCTGCTCCCAGCCGTGACTCACCCCCGGGCCCGAGGCTCCCGCGGACTCCCGCGGCCGTGTCTCTTCCCGGCGTCCAGCCGAGCTCGAAAAACCGGTGCGACTTCTTCGGGAGGCGATTGCAGCCGACCCTCCCCTCTGCGGCCCTAGAAGGTGCAGCGAAGGAGGGGCTTGGCAGGCAGTGCGAGGTGGCTCCCAGTCGCAGGTTGAGCGCAGAGCCCAGCAGACCTCTCCGAACGCGGGCGGGGATCAATCTGGGAAAGTTCTCTGGGTGCCGCTCCCAGCAACTTTCAGGGGTGGGGCCCGAGAAGGAATAAGCCACCTCCGCACCTCCTCGGGTTTCGGAAACTGCTTCCCGATTGCGACGTGTGCGGGCCAGGGGCACCCGCGCTGACTCAAGGGGTGGTGCCCCGCCTAGGTCAAGGGGGTGGGTTTCCAAACATCACAAGACCGCTTGACGGGGTTAGTCACCGCGCCTGGTGGCACCTCTAGGTGAGCTGGAAGGGTGCTTGCTCCTAATGAGGTTAATGATGCTAACCATCTTGCTATTTGCCCCGTTAGGTGAATTGCGTTTGGGCGAGGATGAGAAACCGGAACCAGAATGACCACTGGAAGAGTGACTTTCTATGTAAATGGACTTGTGCGTTTCTGTTGCCTTGGGGGCACAAGTGACCATGTGTGGTTTCTCTTGACCTCAGCAGTAGGTTGTAGGAAGGATTGTCTGTCTTTAAAAAAAAAAAATGGTCAAAGCTTGGCATTTCCTTGGAGTTGCCGTTTCCACACCTGGTGATAGTTCTCCAAGTCAACCAACCATGGTCGTCTAACTAGGAATCGAGGCAACTGCTGAACCTTTAATGAATTTAACTGATAGAAATGATTTTATTATGACAGTCTCTACTTCCTTCTGGTTTTGGTGCATATGTGTAGTATTGCACAAACTGTCCTATGGGAATGAATGTATAATTAACAAAAATAAGGATAAGCATGTTTGGTGTTAGAATTGAACACATGAGGGAGGTCCCAAGCTGACTGGTCTAAGATGATGTCACAATGCAGAAGGTTAAATGAAATGCCCCTGTGATTAACCACAGGCTAGATACCATCGTGGTGGGGAATACCCTTGTTTTTAGGCTCCAGAAAGGTAGGAATCCAGAAAAGTGTATCAGCAAAGAAACTTATTTTCCTTGGGTTTATTTTTCCTTTTCAGTCGGAGTTCCTTCTTACATTTACAAAGCCCAGGCATTTTGCCCAGAAGGCAATAGAAATGGATTGGTTTGCTAGCATGCTGTCCAAGTAAATGGAAATTTGAACCAACATTTTTTTTCTCAACAGCCACAGATGTAATGCAGAGGCTTAGTGCCTGATACATGGGCGACACAGAGGTCAAGAGTCTATGTAGCTGAATTTGGGTGAACCCCACCCCCGCTCCCTACTTTATGATTCAAATGTCTGTACATTACAGAGATAGGGATAAGTAAAAATTTCTATAGAACCCAGAAAAATGACATTATAGGGTTTTTGAATTATGTACATGGGAGTCCCAAAGTACTTTGTGCACTGTTGCTGGGTACGAAGGCACTGGTTGTGCGCGAAAGGCTGTTTAATGGGCAGCTTGGGACATGTGGCCCTATTGTGCTTCAGCTGGCTGTCCCATCAGGTCACTTACAAAAAATAAAAGTGAGTCTGGTGGGACACTCCCATAATCCTAGCTCTCTGTTTTTGTGAGACAGGGTTTCTCTGTGTAGCTTTGGAGCCTGTCCTGGCACTCTGTAGACCAGTCTGACCTTGAACTCACAGAGATCCACCTGCCTCTGCCTCCCAAGTGCTGGGATTAAAAAAGCCTGTGCCACCACTGCCCGGCAATCCTAACTCTTTGGAGGCAGAGTGAGGATCATGACTTCAAGCCTGCCCTCTTCCATATAAAGGGACTTCTGGCCAGCCTGGGCTACGTGAGACCCTGACTCTAAAAGCTTTAAACACAAAAACAAATGAGTAAGAATGTATTTATGAATGAATGAACCTTGTGTAGTTTCTCTGTGATACTCATTGACATTTTTTTAAAAAAAAAAAAGCTCTTTTGGGACTGGGAAAGATAGCTCAGTGGTTAAGAGTACTGGCTGCTCTTACAGAGAAGGTGAGGGATTCAATCCCCAGCCCCCACATGGCAGCTCACAACCAACAGTAACTGCAGTCGGAGGGGTTCCAATGCCCTATTCTGGCTTCTGTAGGCCCTGCACACTAATGATGCACAGATATACATGAGGACGAACACCTATACACATAAAAATAAATACAATTTTTTAAGATTTATTTATTATGTATACAATGTTCCTCCTGAATTTATATCTCCATGCCAGAATAAGGCACCAGATCTCATTACAGATGGTTGTGAGCCACCATGCGGTTGCTAGGAATTGAACTCATGACCTCTGGGAGGGCAGCCAGTGCTCTTAACCTCTGAGCCATCTCTCTAACCCCCTTAAATATAATTTTTAAAAAAGAAGTTATTTATCTCAATGCCTACATTTTGATCATAACTTTGTACAGAAAGTGGTGATTTCTTTGTTTTTCTTTAAATTTAGCTTTTCTTGCAATGCATAAAGTTAACTAAATCCGTGGTTTGTCGTTTTTCAAAAATGTTGCTTGTTTGGACTGGAGAGATGACTCAGAGGTTAAGAGCACTGGCTGCTTTCACAAAAGACCCAGGTTCCATCCCTGTACCTCCACTTCCAGGGGATCCAATGCCCTTTTCTGGCTTCCATAGGCAACAGGCAAAACATCCATTCAAATAAAATAAAGATAAATAAATCTTCAAGACTAAATGATGTTGATGACCTTTCTAAAGGAGAGGAAGAGCTGGAAATCAAGCTCAGTGGTACAGTGTTTACCAGATTTGTGAGTTGGATCCCTGGGAGGGAAGAGGAAATCAGTGCCCCGAGAGAAAGGTATGATAGGGTTAGGTAGGGCTGGGTGTGGTGGTACATACTTGTAATCTGAGCCCTGCGTAGGATTACATTAGAAGATCAAGAGATCAATCGGCCTGGACTACCTAATGAGAGCCTGTTTCAGAAGAAGGTTGGAGGAGAGCAGAGGACAGACAGCTTGTAGGTAAATAGTTCCTACCAGTTGCTTTTTTTTTTTTTTTTTTTTTTTTTTGAGACAGTGTTTCTCTGTGGCTTTGGAGCCTGCGCTGGAACTAGCTCTTGTAGACCAATCTGATCTCGAACTCACAAAGATCGCCTGGCCCAGTTGCTTTTCTAAGCCAGGGCACACTGTAAATCAGCTTTCACAAACATTTCTCTGGTTTGATAAAGCAAACTGATTAAGGCAGGGAAAAATACATCCATAGTACTTATCTTTCCATTTTAGCTTCTGCTTTCAACATATCTAAAGCCTGGTGTTTGATCAGTAAATTTTATTGAGTTTCTGCTTGGTTGTTTATCTAAGGATCACCCTATGTTTTTTCTAAGAATGTCGAAGCAATAGGAAAGGTGTTTTCTTTTTTTTTCTTTTTTAATTCTATGAGGATGTTTATGGAAGTGTCTTTTGTAACTTCCCTCACGTCATGTATTCTGTCTGGAATGTAATTATTAAGGGAATAAAGAAATGCACAAACAGGAACAAATAAGAAGAAAATTCTGTGTTGTGGATTATTACATAACCACTGGGGAAAAAAGAATAATATGGTTCTACCTTATACAATGTTCGGAGGAGGGTAGACAGTGAAGCCCCTTTAGAAAGCAGGCTAGAATTAAAAACAAACAAAACAGAACAAAAAACCCTAAAGGCTAGTGAAATAGCTTGGTAAATAAAGGTTTGTGCTGTCCTACCTGATAACTGAGGTCAATCTCTGGGATTCACATAGTGGAAAGAGAAAGCTGTCCTCTAAACTCCACGTGTGCCTTGTGTCATCACACACAGACACACACACACACACACACACACACACGCACACACACACACAAAATAAATGTGATTTGAAAATTAAAGGGGGTTAAGTTACTAAAAATAACAGATGTCTCTGAGTCCTGTTTTGACTAAAGTCATGATAATGAGTATTTGGGTGGGGGCTAAGGAAGGAGAAGGCAGGTGACGAAGAACCTTTTGTGTATTTTGTCTTGCGTGCCTTCTACAACGTGTAAGCAACCTGTATCTTGTCAATAGAGTCACTGATTGGTGAGCCAGAAGGGAAAAAAAAGCAGAATGCCACCCGACAGAGCAAACTGAAAATGAAGCAAAGGTGGCCATATACATCTCATTTTCAGAGTTTGGTCTGTGTATCATACGTCTTGTCCTTGGGATCATGTTAGCAGCTCGTTGGTGTGTGGAAATGTGTGTGCTTTCATTGTCTGGTGTTGAGTCTCTCTAATCCTGGTAGTTTACTTCTTAATTTGAGAACACTTTAGGGCAATTGTTTTACATCCTTCTACTTATTAAAACAGCCTTTGGATGGTCTTCGTAGTCAGGACCTGTTACACTGTGAGTAAGATGGTTGCATAGTAAATAAATGTATTAGGGAACAAAATAAAGAGAAGGAACAAAAGGGCCGTGTACCACCTTTCATTGGCATTATCACCCATGTCACTCCCAACTGGAGAGGGAGGGCAGGGCAGAATGAGAGTGAAGGTTCAGCTTTACAACTGCCCAGGTACAAGATGGGCGTCTGATTGACAGAGCAGTGACGACAAGTGGCTTTGAAAGGAAATGGACAGGAACTGCTAATCAATCAAACGTAGAGGTGGGGCCGGTGGGCCTGCTCCGTCTGTCTGAGTATTGAGAGGATGCAGATGAAAGGCAGGGGATGCTGAAGTAGTGGCAGGTTGTGGGGGAGATGGTGTGTTTGAAGTATAAAATGTGTGAACGGAGATGTCATGTGAGAAGTTGGTTGATACTTCAGAAGAGAAGCATGATGGAGATATACATTGCTTTGTTTGTTTTTTTGAGACAGGGTTTCTCTGTAGCTTTTGGAGCCTGTCCTGGAACTAGCTCTTATAGACCAGGCTGGCCTCGAACTCACAGAGATCCGCCTGCCTCTGCCTCCTGAGTGCTAGGATTAAAGGCATGTGCCACCACCGCCTGGCTATGGAGATATACTATTTAACAAAAGTCAGCAAATAATAATAATAAACGTCCTGGGGAGGAAGGAGGATGAGGGAGGGGCGGGGGATGGCATAGGTGGGAAGGGGTCCAGAGTAAGAGGAGGTCCAAAGGAAACCAGATATTGTAAGTGAGGTAAGAGGGGCCCACGGCAGTTGAGGCTAAAATACAGATCCACAGAGAGATGAAAGCCAGGGGTTTATCAGGTAACCCAGGAAAAGCCCTCCTACTGAGGAGAGGCTCCTGAGAGAACAAAAAAAAATGAAGAGTGACAGACAAAGACAATCCTCAGGTTTGGCGGCACAGAAGTCTTGGCTGGGCCATGATTGTCTGAAATCTGGATTCAATGTGGAGACCCACTGTAGGCTGATCCATAAGGAGAGCCAATCGTTACTGATATGAATTTGTACAACGGGGGCCGATGGAAAATGCGGAGTAATGAAGGCGGGTATTTGGAGAGGATGATAATGTCTGAATTTGATGGAATGGGTCTGTGAGGAGTAGCTGAGTCAGGAGAGCGCTTGCCTGACATTCACAAGGCCTTGGGAAAGCCAAAGGTCCCCAGTGTTGCACAAACTGGGTGATTGATCTTGTACCCTCCAGTAATCCTAGAAGGTGGAGGCTGGAGGATTAAGAGTTCAAGGTCATTTTTGCTACGTAGAAAATTCAAGGGTAGTGTGGGCTCCTTGAGACCCTTTCTCAAAAACAAAAACAAGACAAGAAAAAGGTGGAATGCTGAAAAGAAGGAATGAGAAAGGAAGGTAAGGGGAGAGATAGTGGGGCATCCACCAGCAGCTGGGGAGCCATGGCGACACAGAAGGGTGGAGCTGGGAAATGTGGGCATTGTGTTTGCTTCAGTCTCTGTTGTGGACTGAGTCGTGATTCCCCTGATTCGTATATTGAAGCCCTTGCCCCGTACACCAGGATGTGACCGTACAGCTGTTCCTCAGCCCAGTGTGACCTTCTCTGATAACCCATCATGGTCTGAAAATGTAAGCTGAAAATGCATGTAAAACGCTTACCTACTAAAACTGACAGCTTCACGGTGTAGTAGCCTGTGTAATGTTGGTTGGTGGCCACTATGGTCTCACGGCTATCTGGGAGCTATGATGGGCTGTTGCTGCCTGAGTTTAGAAACAAGGATCGCGTTACATATTGCTGGCTCAGAAAATGATCCAAATCGAAGAAGTATGTTTTCTAGGTTATGCAGATTGATTATGAGCTACTGTAAAGTCCAAAAGTAAGCAAGATCTTGAAGGTAGGGTTCTGTGTGTATATGAAGGTAATGCCTTTCAAGAGGCGAGTCAATGACAAGGAGGCTGTTAGGTGGGGCTAACTGCATCTGGTGGTATCCTTATAGGTGGAGGGAATGGGAGCCTACAGTGCTAACAGAGATGCACACACATGGAGGAGAGACCACAGCGGCCCTACGAAGAACACTCACCAGTGCAGGAGAGAAGCCTCAAGAGAAATCAGAGTTGACCTTCAATCTAAGATGTCTAGTGCCCAATGTTTGAAAATAATTTCAGTTGATGAAGCCACTCCACCTGCAGCAATTTACCCTAACACCCCCATCCTGGTTGCTTTCCCTATTGCCATGATAAAATATTCTGATGGAAGCAATGCAAAGGAGAGAGGACTTAATCTGGATCAATGTATATAAATAAGGTCAAGGGTATAAGGACATGGGAAAGCTCATGATCGCGAGATAGGATCTTGGGGGATACACCAGAGGGGTTACAGAGCAATGGTGGGATGGTGGATGGCCAGGGGAAATCAATTATCTGAGCATGGAAATAGTGGACGGGGGTGGGGGTGGCATTAGGAGCAACGTGTGAATGGGTGTGCTGGCTAGTTTTATGTCACTTTGACACAAGCTAGAGTCATCTGAAATGAGGACACCTCGATTGAGAAAACACCTTCGTAAGATCTGGCTGTGGGGCGTTTTCTTAGTAATTGATGAGGGGGGGTCCAGATCATTGCAGGTGGTCCCATCCCTGGGCTGATGGTCTTGGGTTCTCCAAGAAAGCAGGCTGAGGAGGCCACGTTGAGCAAGTCAGTAAGCAGCAGACCCCCATGGCTTCTGCATCGACTCCCATTTCCTGGTTCCAGCCCTGCTGGAGTTTCTGTCCTGACTTCCTTCAGGGATGGACCGCAATGTGGAAGTCTAAGCCAGATAAACCCTTTCCTCCCCAACTTGCTTTTGGTCCTGTGTTTCATCACAGCAACAGTAGCCCTAACTAGGACAGTGGCATTGGAGAGGGACTTGGAGAAATTCTTCCTAACTTCTCTGGAACCAGCAGCCTGAAACCAACTCCGGCTCCAACAGGTGGGGGTCCTATGGGACTCAAGGGGAGACAGACTTAGTGTAAGTTGAGGAGCGCTGTCTCAAGGAGGATCGTGTCACCAATACAAATGGTCTTGTTTCATATTTGCTGTTTCCTTCAGAGGTCAAACCACTATGACTAATCCGTTTGTCATTCTTTCTTCCTTCAGGATCCAAGGGCCACTAACCTTTAGTACTTTGATATGCTTGGTAGTGAAGGACAATTGTTATGGGTATCGGAATCATCAGGAGTCGCTTTTCCGAGAAGAGAGAGAGAGAGAGAGAGAGAGAGAGAGAGAGAGAGAGAGAGAGAGAGAGAGAGGGCAGGATTGATTCCAATAAAGCAGAAGGTGGGGCTCCACTCCCTATTGATCAGCAGGGGAAGCCTGGGGCCCACTGAGTTCACACATAGATGGGGAGAGGATGGTACAAGTCGCCTTACTCAGGAGACTCTGACTGAAACTGATTGAGGAGGAGATGAGGGCTCTGTGATTGGCTAACAGGTTGCTTTGCTCTTTCTTGATGGCCTCACTTCCACTACAGAGCAAGAGTGTGGGGTCCTGATGGCTCATGGCAGATCCACTTTTGGGCCTGCTGCAGGGTGGCGGGAAGGAGCATGCCTCCTTCCGTTCAGCAGGGGCAAAGGAGGCCTTATTTTGATGGTGACACGATTCCCAGGGAGGTGAATCTGGAACAGCATTGTCTGAACTTGCTGCTTCCGTCAGCCTTATCACGACGTCCATCTGTGCGCCACTTAATGAGCCTGTAGAGGAGAGAGTCCAAGCACTGTTCTAGAGAAGCGCCCCAGATGACACTCACATTAGGATGACTCTGGAAAGTTTTAGCCTAATGATCCTCTACCTTTTTGACTCTGCCCCTGTGGCAAATTATACCATGCTAAATAAACATTAGCCATGATTTCCATCAGGGTCCATGCCTTTTGGAATGGGACTTTCCAAACCTCTCCTAAAGACTGAAGGTTACCCCATCACCCCACTGTTGACAGTTTTCTCTGTTTGACACGGGTATAAACTCTGGGCTAGAGGAAGATAAGTCTCTAACCAGGGCAATAATTACTTTCTGGTTTTTGAGAGAATTCTTTTTCAAGGTATTAGCATGCTCGTGCGTGTGTGTGTGTGTGGTACACATTTGTACAGAGGCCAACAAACAACTCCAGCTGTCACCCTCAGGAGTGTTGTGTCCCTCTTTGGAGGCAGGGTCTCTCCTCAGCCTGATACTATGCCAGACTAGGTGACCAGCGAGCCCAGGGGCAATCTTCCTGTGTCCTCTTCCCCAGTACTGGGGTTACAGGTGTCCATCACCAAGCCTAGATTTGCAGATACGGATTCTGGGAATCATGCTCAAGCATCTACAATGCCTGTAAGGCAAGCATTTTACTGACTGGGGAATCCCTTGCAGCTCATGTTTCTGAGAGGATTCCTTTACTAGTTGTAAGTCTGTTTATAGAAGGCTAGTCACCTTGCACAGTGGAGTCTCCAACTATAAAATAAAGTCAGTCATCAGATCCTGGCATATGCACCAGGAAAGCAAATCCCTGTAGGACTCGCACGTACAGCCTGCCAGGATTCTCCTCTTTGTTTCAGAGCTGGTCTCTAGTTGAACAACTAGCTTTGCTTCAACTAGAAATCCCTGCCCCCACCCTTCTCCATAAAGTTTATGAAGTCATTATTGATCATATTTTACCTTCTGTCCACTCACCTTTCCTAAATGGTCTGAAGATGCAGATTAAAACAGGCTTTTTAAAAAACGTATAAAGACAGGTAGCATTCCTGGAAAATGCTAACTTAGACAGACCCAAGTTTTCAGCTGGTAATTGAAAGTGGAAATGTGTAACAAGAAATGTACCAAGTTGGCTTGTGCCTCCACACTTGTTCTGTAATGAGGGGGTGTTAATAATTACACAGGCTGTACTTCCTATAAAAAAGTGTCCAGCCAATGGCCTCCAGCATGTAATAAATCTTCCATTAATTATCTTTACAACTTCCTAGTACTGCAGTAAAATATGGTCATGGATAAAAAGTTGATAAAGGATGAGTAATAACAGATTAGATCTTTGACTTCTCTGCAGCCTCTTCAGCATTCTTAGTCTTTGGCAGTGCCTTCCAACAGTGGCCATTACAGTATATATCACAAATATGATCTATAAATTCAGCATGGAACAACACCTTGCATTTATACTAATGGTGTTGCTGAAAAGAATCCAGAGCCTTTCATGGGCCATTAACTCATTTATCATGTCCCTACATGTCATCTTGAATGAAGCTTCTGTGGCTCCCTTGTCTGCATGGGGTATTTAGTGTCAAGTGCTTATAGCTTCAGAAGAAGGTCATTGTCTATCATTCTTTTTAAAAACTTTTCTTTTATGCTCTTAAAATTCAATGTTTTCAATTTAATTTCTCAATACTATGCTCTACCCTCTTGTAGAATATTAGTTAAAACTGTGTTATATTCTTTTATGATGTGGAATATTAGTTTAATGATGCAAAGATGTGTTACATTCCTTTATGTTGCATTTCTTTAACTCTGTGAAGCAGTGTTGTTTTGCCTGCCTAAAACGCCTGATTGGTCTAAGTAAGAGCAGAATGACCAATAGTGAGGCAGGAGAAAAGATAGGCGGTACTGTCAGGCAGAGAAAATAAATAGAAGGAGAAAAAGAGGAGAGGAGGATGCCAGGGGTCAGACACCCAGTCATGCAGACAGACACAAAATAAGAAGGAAAGAAAAGATATATGGAAATAGAAAAAGGTAAAATCTCAGAGGCAAAAGGTAGACAGGATAATTTAAGGAAAGCTGACTAGAAATAAGCCAAGCTAAAACTGGGCATTCATAAGAAAGAGTAAGTCTCCAAGTGATCATTTGGGAGCTGGGTGGCAGTCCCCCACAAAGAGTAAAGACCAAAAAGTAAAAGAAAAAAAAGTACACCACTCATTACACAATCCCAGATGATATTCTTCATTTTCTCCCACCCTCATCCCATTTTCCTTGTTTTTTTTTAATTGAATGTGTGTGATACATGCATTTGATGTATGTGTGTATAAAGCATATGCATATGATATATATGTGTATGATATATTCCTGTATAAGTTATCTGTATATGATATATGCACACAGTATATATTCATGTATAAATTATATATGATATATGTATGATATACATTTATGTGTAAGTTATATGTACTTA
Organism: Dicrostonyx torquatus; assembly: GCA_028555095.1. Taxonomy (NCBI): domain Eukaryota; kingdom Metazoa; phylum Chordata; class Mammalia; order Rodentia; family Cricetidae; genus Dicrostonyx; species Dicrostonyx torquatus. The sequence goes on from JAQHUG010000074.1 coordinate 1,477,947, forward strand.
CAATGTAAGCGTACATTCATGTGTGTGGATACATGTGCATGTGTGTTGTGGCATGAATGTAGAGGTCAGAAGACAGCATTGGGTATCTATCTTTGTTGTCTCCCAGGCTTGCCACTGTATGCTGTACATCAGGATGAATGGAACGTAGGGTTCCAAGGATTCTTCTGTTTCTACCTCTCATCTCTCCACAGAAGCACTGGGATCAAAGATGCACAAATGCTTACCTTATGTGGAATCTAGGGTCCTCAAACTCAGGTCTTAAAGTTCACATTGCAAGTTCTTTACTCACCTTCCCCAGCCCCTTTCGTTGGTTCTTTGGGACAACTAATCTTGTCCTTCTTTTAGTTTTAGTTATCTGCCTTTGTCTGACTTTGATATATTTAGTTTTCTTCTAATTGAACTCAGAGGAAAGAAATAATTTTATTTTCATACTTTATATTTAAGTGTCTTTAGTAATAGCCTATCCATATCTACATTTCAATATCTAGGCTTTCACCCCACTTATGAAAACATCTGCCCTACAGGTATATAGCAAGTTATCACCATATGCTAAGTTTTAAAAGGGAGAGAAAGGGCTAAAACATACTCTTGTACTCCCCATACAACTGAAAAAGATAAGATAAACACATAAGAATTTCAATTATCATAATGTGATCATATCTTAATGAATTTGTTTTCAAAGTTTTGTTATTCTCCCCACCCCAACACCACCCAAGCTATGGGCAACATACCAATCTGCTTGGAACTGGTTTTAACTTCTTTGGCAATCCTAACAGGCTAACTTCTGGCTTCCCACTGCCTCTCCTCCATGGTAATTAATTTAAGGTAACCAGGAAAGAGTGGGGAAATCCTAGGGTAACAGTGGTGTTTAGGATTACTGAAATAAGTATGCTCACATAGTAAGGAGCATGGCAGGGGAACAATTCATACTCAAAGAGTTTAACCAACATGAGTTTAATGCAGATTCTCTGTACGTCTTCAAAGAGACCAGAATAGGGATACAGCAAGAACTGTTTTAAAATGGCAGCCCAGAGATGCTGGGAAGTCATTCCCACCTCTAAACTTGAAAGGGAGTGAGGGGAAATTCCAGAGTCAGGGAGGTCGGAACTATGGGATCAGGAGAGCTGGGTTGTCTTAAGCGGAGGAGTGTAGCCATACAGACTTAAACAGCAGAAGCAAAGACTGAAGCACCCCCAAACTCCTCTCTGCTCCTGCCCTCCCATTTGTCCTCTTCTAGAGTCCTAAAGAAGAGGACATTCAGGGTATGGTGCTGCTTAAGTCTAAGTGTCCAGCCTAGGGACCTAGGCTAAGAAAATTAATCTGGAGGGACAGGTGCCAATTAAATAGCCAATCAGCTCTGGGGCTTGTAGCCTTCTGGGCTCTGCAGTACAGCAATGCATGCCTTGCTAAAGCAGCTACTCGGGCATCTCCAACACCAAAAGAGGGACCAGGAACAAATAGAGGAGACCATGACCTTAGGGTGTGCCTCAGTCAGTCTGTCTCTCACCACGCCAACTGCTAGACTCTGTAAACACACAGCTGAGGCCATGTTGTTAGCATCTATCCTCTCTTATATTGGTGAGAAAATGGCTTTTTGTCTAAATATTTTCTTTTTAGTAAGTACCAGCTAGGGAAGAAACAAAACATCATCATCAAAGTAAAATGTGGCCATGCTCAATTCCAAGTTTGATTCCCAACATACATAAGCACACAACAGGCAGGCAGGCAGACACACACACACACACACACACACACAGCCCAGATCATCATAAGATTTGTGATACAGGAACTCCTCAGCAGGCTCCTCCCCCCAAATACCCAGAATCCAGATAACTATCTGTGTTCATGATCAATCCTACTTACTTAGAATTAATTTATGACTTATTCTAGGGGTGTGGCAATTTCTAAAAAGTATTTTTAAAAGGCAGGTCTCACTTAGCCCATGCTAGCCCTAAACTCACTCTGTTGTTGAGGATGAGCTTACACTCTGGTCCTCCTGCCTCTACCTTCTGAATGTCAGGATTCCAGGCATAATCGACTGTGCATGACTTTCTGTAAATTAATGTTTGGACATCACCATCTACCAGCTGCTTAGCCAGTTAGAGTTCTTGACCCCATTGCCCACAGTGGTTACCTTCTCTGGTAACATAATCGACTGTGGATTCCCAGGCATTACCTTTGACAGTAGAGTTCTATTAAGAAGATAGCAAAACACAAAGTAGCCTGCTCTTACCTATATCCTGGCCTCCAATTCCGAATGATCTTGATCAAAGTCTGGACATTTTCAACTAAGGATTCTTCATGCTCTTTAACTCTGACAGTGGAGAAGGTGTCCCCACTTGTCACTGAGGCCACTGGTTTCCCTTGCCAAAACAGTTCAGTGCAAGCTTTCCCGTCTGGAGTGCCAAGGTAGGCCAGTGAGCCATGAACAATCACAGGACAGTTAAAGCGAAGCCTCAGCTCCCGATACGGCAGAAGGTGCTAGGGTGAGCTTTTGTGCTGTCTCAGGATGCTAAATACGAACACTCTGCTGTGGGTGCCACAGTGCCAGAAAGTTGGGAGGTATTGCTTTAAGACAATAGGTATGGACTTCTAATCGCAGCTATAGAGGGCCAAATGGAAAAAGAGGGGTGCTGGTTGTAACTGTAGAAAAACTTTTTGGAAGACACGACCAGGTAAGGGATGGAGGACAGACTGTTTGTGAACAGATTCCAGAGACAGACAGGTTCGGGAGCAATGTGTAGAAGAAGGAAAAGGGAGAGAGTGAAATGAGAGGTGGAGCGGCGAGAAATGGCTCGTGGTTAGGAAGTGGAAAGAAAGAGCACGGAGGGAGGGGCTCCATGCTCATGCCTGCTGTTTGCTTTGATGAGTAAGTGGAGGTTTGGATTATCTGCTTGGAAAAGTGAGGCAGGATCTGGTTAAGGGTCTGAGAGAAAGATTCGAATATCTACTGTCCAAAAGGAGGACGGAAGCTGATGGAAGATAAAACTTTGCCAATGCTGAAGGTCAACCTGAAAGTGGAACTGTAGTGTGTGTGTGTGTGTGTGTGTGTGTGAGAGAGAGAGAGAGAGAGAGAGAGAGAGAGAGAGAGAGAGAGAGAGAGAGAGAGAGAGAGAGAGAGAGAGAGAGAGAGAGAGAGAGAGAGAGAGAGAGAGAGAGAGAGAGAGGAGACTATACAGCCCTGGCTAACAGTGAATTTGAATTTATTAGGAACATGAACCCTGTCTCCATGGCTGGCTCTCTCATATCGGAGAAAATGGTGACTGTGCATTAGATCCCTACAGAGCTTTAGAATCCCACTGTCTAAGCTTCACCCTGCACTGATCAAGTTAGACTCGCTGTGGGCCCTGATACAGTGATCATTCAGAAGCTCTCCAGCCAGGGGCGAGACTAAGAGGTCAAACGCAATGTCTGAATAAAATAGAAACTCAGTAATTTTAGTTACTGAGGGAATGGAATTCAGGCTGTTCCACAGAAGCCCTGAAGCTAGAAAAGATTGCAGTTCATACTTATGAAGTGTGAGTTTGGGACAGGGTTATCAGGGAGAGATTTTGAAGAAGATCATTAGTTTAGAATGAACACAGTGGCTGTAAGACTGGATCCAGCCATGGTCAAGGGATCTTTTTGATCACTGCAAGGAACTAGCTATGGTATGGCAGTTCAGAGTTTGAGGCTACAGTTTGGGGGAGTGGACTGTTGGAGTTTCTGGGGTTGGACTTGCTCACGGCTGCAGATGGAACGTTCTTCTAGGCTAAGCGCATTCTGACTCACACCTTTTCCTGATCCTTTTACGACCCCCGAGCCATATTTCCCAGGAAGTGTCTCTCATCTTTGGGGCCTGAGGTTACCTTTGCTTCCCCGGACAAAGAATTGGGTGCTGTGGACCACACCTATGCTCCCAGCTCCTGGGCAGGATGAGGCAGGAGGATCGTGACTTCAAGGTAGGCAACCTCGTCAGACCCCATCTTAAAGAAACAAAATTTACCCAATACACAACAACAATCAATTCGATTGCATCAGTGTATACGTTTTCTGCTTGTTCAAAGAGACTATGGGGTCAGAGCACTGAAAGCTGAGAATGAAAAAAAGCAAGGGTTAGTGAGGCGAAGGGATAAGCTCTCTTATTTGTAATCAATTTTTGCTTGAGACTACTTACCTAGGGCTTCTACTAAGGAAAAAGAGAAAAAAAAAGAATGACAAAACTGCCTCCCCACCCCGCACATCCTATAATGTTCCAAAAGGAAAACAGTCAAGGAGAATGGCTGTGTCATTGACTCTTTATATGAATAAAGACTGTGTGTATTACTCATTTAACTTTTCATATCCCACAGCCTCTGGAAGAGGTATGCCGTGCCATGCTGTAAAACTCTGGCGGTGAATTGGTAGAGCGCATAGGACTCTCATGAACAAAGGAGTGTCTCCCCTCCCCTTTTCCCAACACCAGTGTTTCTTCTGATAGATTGTTTTAAGATAGCTGAAGGTCATGTGATCTGGTGGGGCAGGAGTTTGTAACTTGTGATTTATGGAGAAGTGGTTGTACTTTCTCCAGCAAGGGAAACATTAACCTTCTAGAAGGAACACTGCAGTCTTGTTAATCTGTGGAGCATCGATGGTCACACGGCGTATCTGGGGACATCATGGAAGCCCCGGAGCGAGACCTGGTTAAGAATTGGTTTATTTCAGAGAAATAATTAGTATTCAGAGCAGGAGATCCTGATGAGTGAGCCTGGAGTGCCTGTGGCTGTGGCCCCGTCTCAGGAGAAATTACAACAGGATAAACGGAGTCTACAACACAGTAGAGAGAAGGGGAACCACAGGCACGGTTACACAGAACCCTGCCTGGAAAGTAACAAAGATGGGCTGGGAGTTGTGGGTCAACATATGAGAGAGGGCAGCAGGGAGATCAAGATCAGCCTTGAATACATGGGGAGTTCAAGGCCTGAGCTACATCAGACCTGGTCTGAAAAGACAAAGCAACAGCAAAAAAAAAAACAAAAAAAAACCAACAACAAAAAAAGGGGGGTGAGGGAGAACTGAGTATTCTGATCAGATTACATGTACACACACACACACACACACACACACACACACACACACACACACACACACACACACCCTCTTGTGGACGTCAGAGGACAGCTTTCCAGACTCCCTCCTGTTTTTTTTCCCCACTGTGGGTTCCAGGGACAGGACTCAGTTCATCAGTCTTGTTCAGCAAGTGCTTTCACCTGCTAAGCCATCTCACTGGTACCGTTTCTTTGCAGGGGAAGGTGGTATAGAGCAGAAAGGCCGTTTATCTTGTGAGTTAGCTTGCTAGGGCTTAGTGTAACAGCAATTTGTGGTCTCATACTTCTGGGTGCTAAATGGAGGCCTGAAGGTGAGCTGCTGCAGGCCCGTGCCCCTCTGAAGCCTCCAGGGGACTGGTTCTCCCCGGCTCTTCCAGCCTTGCTTCTGGTAACCCCAGACAGCCTTTGGCTTGAGGCTGCACTGCTCTAATTGTTGCTTCTACCATGGTGCCGTGTTCTTGCTGCCTCTGCACATTGCCTGTCCTCCATTCATGTCTGTTCCTGGGTCCCAATCTCTTCATTTTGTAAGGACATCAGTGATACAGTATTTGGAACCATATTAACTCCTTTAAACTATATCACACTTTTTCTAATGTCATTCCATTCTGAAACATTGGGGGTTAGGACTTCAACATATCACTTTTAGGAGAACATAGTTCAATTCATAACATCCCAGCAATGTGCCCTCTAAAATTAAGAGCAAAGGGATCAAAGACAAGTACTATGCTGTCTTCCTCTCGTCTTTAGGCAGGCCATCATTTTTACTTTGTTGGGGAGAAGACACAGAAGCCAGGGGCGTCCAGATGGTTTCTAGTTCTTCCTTTTCTCCAAGCGTTGGAATTTAGAGATTGCCCCTACCTCTCTCTTGAAGATGAGGAGTTAGAAATAGGCTGCCCCTTTCCCAAAACAGTATCCAGTGGTGGCTGCAGGGCCAATTATCTCTTTGGGGCTGCTTGAGGTCCTGCTTTAAAACGGTCTGCTGGAGTATTCTGTCTCTCCTGGGCCCAGATGTGTACCTGTGTGCACTGATAAACCTGGTTACCTAGACACCAGAAACTGGAGTGCTCCTTGGTGCACATGGGGCCACCTCCAATTGGCCATCCCCTTGGGAGTTGGTCCTTTCAGGCCTGAACTTTGTTGTTGCCAATGTTCTCGCTGGTCTTATAAATAGCTATTTGCGACTATATATATATATATATATATATATATATAGTAACACCAACATGTACTTAGATTTTCAATTAAGGTTTAGGAGAAAAGAGTGAATATTTAATATTGAAAAAAATGGAGAGGTACATGTTTTAAACAGCAGTGGAAGAGGATGGAGAGATGGCTTAGTTGGTAAGGTGCTTATCATGCAAGCATGGGGACCTGAGTTCAGATCCCCAGAACTCCTGTGAAAATGGGGGTCACAGCAACAGATACTTGTATTCCCAGAGCTGGTGAGGCAGAGACAGGCAGATCCTTGGGGCTTGCTGAAAAGCCAGCCTAGCCTACTTGGTGAGTTCTCGGCCAGTGAGAGATCCAGTCTCAAAGAAAGTGGATGACATCCCTGAGGATGACACCTGAGGTTGTCTTCTGGTTTCCATGTGCACAATTACTCACACATGCACACACACACACACACACGCATGCGCACACACATACTCAGCAGCTAAGAGCACTCTCTGCTCTTGCAGAGAATCCAGGTTCAATACCTAGCATGCGTATGATGACTTATAACCATCTGTAACTCCAGTAAGGAGATCCAATGCCCTTTTCCGGCGTCCATAGACACCAGGCATGCATGTGTTGCACAGACATTCAGGCAAAACACCTACACACATAAAATAAAAATAAATAAATCTTAAAATGAAAGAAACATCATCTGACTGAGCAAGCCCGCTTCCTTCATGTATGGAGAAATGCTAAACCATGGTTGAACATTTACATGACCTTGATTGGTGAGGACTATGGGCAGGAGACTCTATCTCTAGAGTATGGATTTCTCAAATGCAAGTACAGAGAAGAACTTCCAGTAAAGGAACTTTTATTTGGGAAAGAAAAAACGAGAATGCAATGTGGGACGTACATACAGAGGCCCGGAGAACGAAAGTCAAGTGGAGGCTTTACTAGGACAGAGACACTCATGCAAATTGTCTCAGAGATCTGGCAAACTCTGATTTGGGAACGCAGCAAGGACTGTGTAAAGTTTAAGGCCACAGCTGGCAGTTCACTGACAGTTGTTAAGGAGAAAAAGTACAGTTGAAGATAAAGAGGCTCTAGTAGTTCCTGGAACAATCATTTGTGACCCAGCAATATTTTCCCCTGTGACCTCTTGGCTCTGTTTTTGATGGGCATGACAAAAATAATTTCTTTTGTGTCCTCAATTTCCACACTGGCAACTACAGAGCTCCATGAGGGATGAAGGGAGGGGGGAAATCATCTTTCCCTCTTTATCTTGACAGCAGGTTGGCTAAGTCCTCCCCATGCCCCACACTTAGCACCTTTGGAATCTCTAGTTTCTACCACACATCCTGTTGTCCTGGATTACAAGCCCTTCCAGGACTTGAACTCGTTCACGGACACCTTTCTTGCTTAGTTTTCTGGCCATGACTTTGTGGGTGAGTTTTTAGTTAAGTAGATGACCAAAAGGTCAATTCATAACTTTCCTGATATAATCAAATCAGTCTGGACAATTGTGTGTCTTATGCCCCATGATTGCTTCAAACACTGAAACAAAAACACCCAGCTAATCATCTGGATTCAGAGATGTGACAGTTTGTTGGCCATCCTTTTTTTAAAATTACTTATTTAAAAGATTTATTTATTTTAAATTACATATTTATTTATTTATTATATGTACGAATATTTTACCTGCATGTATATATGTTTTCCATGTTTGTATCTGGTGCCTGTAGAGTTCAAAGGTGGGCTGCAGATCTTCTGGAACTGGAGTTACAGATAGTTATGAGCTACTATGTGGGTGTAGGGAATAGAATCTAGGTTCTCTGCAAGAGAAAAAGTGCTCCAAACCACCAAGCTCTCGCTCTCTCTCTCTCTCTCTCTCTCTCTCTCTCTCTCTCTCTCTCTCTCTCTCCTTCCTTCTTTTTTCCTTCCCTATTTCTTTGCTTCTTCTTCCTTTCTCTTTGTGTGTGTGTGTGTGTGTGTGTGTGTGTGTGTGTGTGTTGGGGGCACATGCGTGTGGAGATCAGAGGTCAACCTTCAGGAGTGGGTTCACTCTTCCCACTTCGTGTGTCCTGAGGATTGAACTCAGGTCATGAGACTTGGTGACAAGTTCCTTGAACTTGTTCTCTTTCGTTGACTGGAACTTTCCTTGTTGTTTCCGTTGACAAACCCAACTTCTCTACATGGAAGTGTGTCTCCTGCCAGGTACTCAAGTGTCTGCTAAACAGTCTCCTAAAAGTCTCCTTCAAGACTTGCTGTGACTCCTTCGGTCATTGCTCACAGGGAGCTGTATACAGCTCTGGTGCCCCCACTGGAGACATAAAGAAGGTGTATTGGCTAGTTTAATGTCAATTGATCCAAACTAGAGTTATCTGAAAAGAGATTGAGAAGCTGCCGTAGAATCTGACTGTAGGGCATTTTCCTGATTAGTGTTTGATAGGGGGGGGTGCCATCCCTGGGCTGGTGGTCCTAGGGTCTATAAGAAATTAGGCTAAGCAAGTCATGGGTAGCAAGCCAGTAAGCAGCACCCCTCCATGGCCTCTGCATAAGCCCTGCCTCCAGGTTCTAGCCCTGCATGAGGTCCTCCCCTTACTGCCTTTGATAATGAACTGCTAACTGGAACTGTGAATGAAATAAACACTTTCCTCCCCAAGTTTCATGAGAGTGATAGTAACCCTAAGATGGAAGGCAATGACCTTTTTGCTGTACTATAATGTTCCCAAGGTGCCCTGTTTCTGAGACCCTTGAAGCATCGTTATGAGTTACTAAACTCAAAGAAAAGTATATATTAGGACAGTATTAAATTAGAATCTGATGCCAGCTGATCATGTGACCTGCTGGAGGAGCTGGGAAGAGAAGCCCTATCTAATTAGCTCTTTATTAAACTGAATCACTGATCCTTGTGCTGCTCTGGACATTATGTTCCATATAGGACAAACGAAAGAGCAGGGGGTTGGTATGTCAACTGGAAAATGGTAAGTACCAGACACTGGATGGTGCCAAATGGCAGGAAGGGTGGCAAAAGCTAAGGATGTACTGCTTCCTAAACTCAAAGGGGAGTGATAAAATAATCATGCTCCAGGTTTGATGGCGCTTATCTAGGATGCTGGCCTGAGGAGCACAGCAAGACCCTGCCTAAAAGAAAGAAAGAACTGGAAGAGCAAAATGGAAGAGGAGGAAAGAAAGAAAGCTAGAGGGGTGAAGGTGGTGGTGGCGGCACATACCTTTAACCTAACTGAGACAGAGGCAGGCAAGTCTCTATGAGTCTGAATCTAGCATGGTCCACATAGTGAGTTCCAGGTAATCCAGGACTACAAAGTGAAACCTTGTTAGGGAGAAGAAAGAGAGAAAGAGAGAGATGATGGGAGAGAGAGAGGCACAGAGAGTCAGACACAGAGAGAGAGAGACTAACAGACAAGAGACAGGTAGAGAGTGCAGACAGAGCCGGGCAGTGGTGGTGCACGCCTTTAATCCCAGCACTCGGGAGGCTGAGGCAGGCGGATCTCTGTGAGTTCGAGACCAGCCTGGTCTACAAGAGCTAGTTCCAGGACAGGCTCCAAAGCCACAGGGAAACCCTGTCTCAAAAAACCAAAAAAAAAAAAAGAGAGAGAGAGAGAGAGTGCAGACAGACACTCAGACAGACCACTGCTTGCTTTCCAATCCAGTGTCCTCTGACCTGACTGGACCTTTAAATACTTGTTCAGTAAGCTTCTGTTTCTCACTTCTCTCATTAGTCTGTTGATTGGCACACTCAGGAATCTTTCAGTGATACACAGGATTTGCAAGGCATTCAGTGGGGAGTCACTCATGATGAAGTAGATCGAGAACACCTTAAAGGCAGGAACGGAGGCTTTTCTGCTATTGTATCATCAATTTGTAGCATGGTGGCTAGCACATTGTAGAGCTCTAACCACTGTTTATTGAATAACTTAATGACGTTCTTGGCCATGTGTTAATAAAGCAATGGTCATTCTGTAGAGTTAACTTCTCTTTCTTTCTTTTTTTTTTTCTTTTTGGTTTTTCGAGACAGGGTTTCTCTGCAGCTTTGGAGTCAGTCCTGGAACTAGCTCTTGTAGACCAGGCTGGTCTCGAACTCACAGAGATCCGCCTGCCTCTGCCTCCCGAGTGCTGGGATTAAAGGCGTGTGCCACCACCACCCGGCTTAGAGTTAACTTCTCAAATCCGTGGAATGTAGTTAAAAATTTCAATAAATACCAGACTGTGAGTTGCGTAGTAGAAATTCCAATAGGATTTTCCTAGCTAGAAAGCAACCCAGGATCACCTATAGAGTAGATACTCTTTAACATCAGAACTGCAACTTGTTGACTGAGTTTTCTGCCCTGCCTGGTTCCCGCAGTTGTTAAGTCCCAAAGAAATCACACAGAGGTCTACATTAGTTATAAACTGATTGACCCATTAGCTCAGGCTTCTTATTACCTCTTATAACTTATATTAGCCCATTATCCTTGTCTATGCTAGCCACATGGCTCGGTACCTTATTCAGCGAGGTAGTCCCATCTTGCTTCTGTGGCGGGGTCACAACTGCTGAGCTTCCTTCTTCCCAGAATTCTCCTGTTCTCATTGACCCGCCTCTACTTCCTGTCTGGTTGTCCTACCTATACTTCCTGCCTGACTACTTAGTGCCATTGACTATTTCATTCAACTGCAGCTCAGCCTGCATGAAGTAACTGGCATTAAGAGGGTGCCATGTGCTCTGGTTACCTCTGAGAAAAGGAGAGTATTGCCCAGGATGACAATTGTTTCTAGGACATTTGTAACAGTGGGTGTGCTTATGTTCTTATTGATTTCTTATTGCACTTTAAAAATAGAAGCCATAAATTATGCATGGCCAAAGCCACTTAGGAATTGTAAGGGAACTACACTTAAAAGAAATGGCCCAAGAACTGAAGAGTCAGCTGGCTCAGAGGGAGAATTTCTAACAATAATTCTGTGGAATGCTCCCAGCCCTGCTCTTGGGCTTGGAGACCACTAAGGGCTACCTCTGATGTGATGTTAATCATGGGTTAGAAGTTGACTGTGGGAAGAGCACACATGATGCAGGGGCCACCTAGAGGTGGGGTTAGTAAAGTGACCACATCGAAGACTACTGGTGAGACCATTCTTAGCAGCGATTTGTCCCATAGCTGTAAAAGGAAGTCATGAGGCAAAGGCTACCCTGCCACTAAGTAGTGACAGGCACTACAGCTCTGTCACAGATGCCAAAGGAATGGACTGGAGCCTCCGTGATGCAGTCTCCACTAAGTTCAGACTTAAGTAACGTGGCGATTTGACTTGACACATTGTAAAAGGTAACTCTCTCATTTGAAAACAGACAGCTAGCTGGGGTCCTTCATGGTTGTCTAAGAACTATGAAGAAGGCACAGAGGAGAGTGAGCCAAATTCTGATGACTATTTAAAATCCAAATGATTCCATGGGCTTTTTACCATATTTTGTTTCAGCATAAATTTTTTTTCCAGTTGCTTTAGTTTCAAGAAACTTAACGTTTCATTTAAGCAGCATCTTAATCTCCTAAGAAATGGCCCCAAAAGGGTTGATTCCTGGGTCTATTAATATTTGGGGAGGTATGCTAATAAAGGGGGAAACGATCCTCTTGCTTCTAACAAACACCGCTTTAATTAAAGCTGTGGAAAGGGCCTCTCTGATTTCCTGATTTGGCAGTTTGTCTGGTGCAACAGCTCAAGTAGATTAGTATACTACCAAGATGGAAAACATGCTTTGAATTGTCTACCTTATTAACATTCTCATATAAAGCAGTCTTTGCAATCTCCCAATAAGTTGTAAAGTCCTTAGGAATAAAAACGAGTAAAGGCTGAGAGCAGCAAGCGAACTAGTTTCTCAGCAAATGGAGAATGTGTGAGCTTGCTAACAAGAAGAAAAGAAACGAGATTGTGATGACAAGTTAACTTTGTGAATTGTTGTAGTTTAGACAAGAAATATTCCTCCAAAGGCCTCTGTATTAAAAGTTTGGTTGCTGGTACAATGGATGTGGCACACGCCTTTAATCCCAGCACTCAGGAGGCAGAGGCAGGTGGATCTCTGAATTCGAGGTCTACAGAGTGAGTTTCAGGACTGCCAGGGCTACACAGAGAAACCCTGTCTTGAAAAACAAAATAAAACAACAACAAAAAGCGTTCGGTTGCCAATCTGGTCCTATGAGGAGGTGGTGAGACCTTTAAGATGTAGGGCCTGGTAGGTAGACATTTATTCCTGGGGGTGCCCTTGTAGTGGGATTAGGACCCTGCCAATTCCTGTCTTTCTTGTCAGGAAGTTCTCAGCTTTGCTCTTCCATGCCCTTCCCTGCCACAATGTGCCACATCTAGGTAGCAAAGTCATGGACCACCAACCATGGGTTGAACCTTCTGACACAGTGAGCCTAGATAATCCCCTTTTCCCTAAAGGCCAGTTATCTCAGGTGAGTACCACAGTGCGTGCCTGTTATCCCAGGGTGTGGGAGGCTGATGCAGATGTCTGTGAGCTAAAGACCAGCCAGCCAGGGCTGCATGGTGAGCCCCTTTTTCCATAAACAGAAATAAAGTTGGCTGTCTTTGATTTTTGTCACAGTGGCAGGAAGCTGACAGCCACAGATGTATGTCCTATGCATTGATGTTTCCATGTGTTTGTAAGTTGTGTCAGATGAAATCCAACATGCTTTCAGGAGGCTGGAGATGACTCCTGGAAGCTGACCTCTTACAACACTGGAGGTATTGGTTTGTTGTTGCGGGTTTGTTGGTTTTGAGACAGGGTTTCTCTGTGTAGCCCTGGCCATCCCAAAACTCACTCAATAGATCAGACTGGCCTGGAACTCAGACATCTGCCTGCCTCTGCCTCCCAAATGCTGGATTTAATGACGTGCACCACCATCGCCCGGCTCATATATTGATTTTAAGGGTACATTTGAACTATCCCACTTTCCTTCCTTGATACCTTTAAGACATAGACCGCTGCAGGAAATGGTGGTCCCTGTACCTGAGGTTTTGGAGGTGCAAATTCTTTGACTAAAGTATCATAAACTCTCTCTGTGGAGCAGACCGCTCACTTGGCCATCCTGAAGGAAAATGAGACAAAACTGGACTTCATTAAGAAGTCTGGTGAAGTAGTGAGTTTCTTTACACAATTTTAAGCTCTTATATTCATACCAGGAAAATAGTAAATGCTACCTCCAGACATATTTCTAACAACCAAATTAACATGACAAAGTATTTTGAGACAGGGTCTCATTTAGTTCAGGCTGGCTTCACATCTGCTATATACTCAAAGATGACCTTTAACTCCTCATCTACCTGGCTCCACCTCCACAGTGCTAGGATTATAGGTGTAAGCCACACACCTGGATTGTGTAGTGCTGGGGTTGAACCAGGATCTTGTTCATCCTAGGTAAGTGTTGTGTCAACTGAGCTACACCCAACACACTTAAATATTGGCTGAGAAATATATTGAACTCAGATCCTTAAGCTTGGTGACAAGTACCCTTACCAGCTGAGACCCTGAAACATTCTTTAAAGACATAATTTGGAATTTATGACTACTTTTGGCTTAGAGGAGGCCTTGTTTTGAAACAAAAGTAATACGCATATTATATTTATTTATATGTAACACAAATTAATTATATTTTATATAAAACAAGTGATTAGGGCCATTTACATAACAAGAGGGGGGTCTTATTTGAAGCCTCTTTTTTTGACCTTTGATCTAGTCATCCCATGGTTCTGTTGTGTTTAATTCTCTTGATTTTCAAAGACCAAGAAATTATCTCCTCAAAGAAGCTTGAATAATTCTGCCTGAAGGAAAAGAGTAAGTACAGATGAACTCATTTGGCTACCCATAGATGTGTTGTTGCTTCCAAATTTTGGCTGCCACCAGAGCCACAAGCTGGTGAGTAAACAAGCAGTTCACGGGAAAGCTGCTCTCAGGATCATTAGACAAGGCCTGTTTGCTGTCATCCCCTTCCTCCAGGATCCTATTATCTCATACCCTAAAGAATCTGACGATCTTGGCCACCATTCAAGAGCAGCGATGACTTTTTCTACACCGGTAACCTTGTCTTTTAGGCAAACAATATTTGGCATTGTCAGTGTCTTAGACTGCAAGGTCTAAGTGCTAGTCAGGGCTCATTCCAAAGGATGAAGAGAATGCAGAAACTGTAACACAGACCAAAGCAAAGCTGCGAATGCAAGCTGACTTCATAGAGTCCATCAGAGCACGTTCCAGGACAGGCTCCACAGCTACACATGGAAACCCTGTCTCAAAAAACCATTTTTGTTTGTTTGTTTTTTAAGACAAGATTTCTTTGTGTAACAGCTCTGGTGATCCTGGAACTCACTTTATAGACCAGGCTAGTCTCGAACTCACAGAGATCCGCCTTCCAAGTGCTGGGATTAAAGGCATGCGCTACCACTACCCAGTTAAAAAAAAAACAATTAAGAAAAGAGTCCATCTTTACTTGCTCCTGAGTGGATGGATATGCAATCCCAGTGGGAACCACACCTCTAGGTCTGTTTCAAATAAGATCTTAACTCAGAAAACCACTTTGAATAGGAGACTGTCAAATGTCTTGATCCACCTATGAATAGCAGGTTTCGAGAGCTAAAGTGTCACCATATATCACTCATGAAAAGGCCTGGGCTTCAGCTTGAATATACAGAGGTGGGCTGTGGTTTTGTGAGCCACCAAAACCAAGGGAGTGAGCACCCCTTAGGGCCAGGAAGAATATTTAGCATTGGTAGTTGTCTGTCCTGAATATTCAGGCAATTTTCAGGATGCCAGTCCCAAAGGACCTGAACGAAGCATTGCTCATAGCTCAGCTTATATAACCAGAGACATGAAAGCCAGGAGAACTGACCTGGAGGAGAAGAGGAGAAGACATTCCAGGGAACTTACGGACTAGTTGTGGGAGGATTAGTTCTCTCTCTCTCTCTGTCTCTCTCTCCCTCCATCCCTCCTTCTCTCCCTCCCTTCCTTCCTTCCTTTCTTCCTTTCTTTCTTTCTTTCTTCATTCATTCATTTTTCAGACAGGGGTCTGAGATAGCCCTGGCAACCTGAAACTCACTATGTGGACCAGGCTGGCCTTGAACTCACAGAGAACTACCTGCCTCTGCTTCTAGCAATGTCCCACCATGCCTGAATCCATGCTTGTTTCTTGTGACCAGGATTCTTGCTGAACTTGAAACTTGCTGGTCATCAAGTTCCTGGGATCTATATAGGTCTTCCCAGCCCTTCCCCTGGGCCAGGGTTACAGACATCTGTGGCCACACCTGGCTTTGATGTGAGTGCAGGGGATTTGAACTCAGGTCCTCTCGTTTTCACAGCCAGTGCTTCTTACCTACTGAGCTGTCTCCCCAGCCTAGGTGTGTTCTTCACGTGAGACAGTAACAGCGTGTGTTCCACCGACACAGTTTGATTCCCCCTTCCCTTCTCCGTTTAATTCTTCCACTCAGTGAGCAAACAGCTCACTGCAGGAGAAGCTAAGCATAAAGAGAGGAAAAGCTTCTTGCCCTCACAGAGCTTACAGCTCTCTGGAAAACAGGTTTTTTTTTCCTATTGTTATTTATACCCAATACTTACTGTTTGACAGTTGCAATGTTCTAAGGAATTTGTAAATGTTGTTATTGATATTTATAGTAGTCTATGACATGGGTATCATTGTCACTCTATTGCTGAAGAAACTGAGCTACAGAGAAAGTGTGGCTAAGGTCATTCATCTACTCCATACTGTGCCAAGGTCTAGAGCCTACATATTTGGCAGCAAGGTCCAGGCTCTTAAGTATTTGTTTATACACTCTAGCAAGTGTGCTGCAGCGAAGTATAGCTTGTCATAACAGCATCCGACAGGCCAACCGATCTCATTTGAGGAGGAGAAATTCAATTAGGCTTCAAGTTAAAAACACACGCTGCAGTCATTAGTGTCAAATGTTCCAAGTAGTTCAAGTGGATGGCGGATAAAAATGGGGCATTTGAAGGAGAAACCAGGTCCGTGAAGTGGTTTGGCAGCTGGGGCTGCTCGCTGCCCAGCCTGATGGCCTGAGTTTGATTCCCACAGTCCACATAGCAGAAGAGAACCGACTCCCACAGAGCTTCGCACTTCCCTACATGCGCATGCACACGCACACAGGCGCAAACACACTGTGATAAAATGTATTCCAAATTGAAGAAGAAGAGAAAAAAAAAGGCAGGTATGGTGGTGCACACCTGTAATCCCAGTACTCAAGAAGCTAAGGCAGGAGGAAGGCAGGAGGATTGCCAGCTGTGCTATCTAGAAAAAAAAAAAAAAGCACCATGGCACAGGGCACTGAATCTTGCAAGCTCAGTGGTGGGTGTGGTCGTGTGGTCAGAGCAGAGTTTCTGCAAACAGAAGGGGAGTGGCCATCATCTGTTCAGCAATGATTGCTGGAACTTCTGTTCAGGGATATGGGACATTACTTCCTTGGGAGAGTTTGTAGTTGTTGGTATTTTATTTTTTATTCTTTGCTCTTACTCTTTTGGCTTTTTTGTTCTTGGTGGGGGTAAGAGGGGGTCCGCTACCCAGCTCCCAAATAAATCACACATGGAGGCTGACTCTTACCTACGAACTCCCAGCCTCAGCTTAGCTGGTTTCTTGCCAGCTTTTCTTAAATGATACTGTCTACTTTTTGCCTCTTGGTTTTCCCTTTTCTTCTGTGTATCTTACTTTCATTCTTACTCGGTGGCTGGCTGAATGGCTGGCCCCTGACACCTCCCTCTCCCTGTTCTCTTGTTTCTTCTTTCTTCTCTCAGAGTTCCTCTCCTATTTATCCTCTCTGCCTCCCTTTCTCCTCCTGGCTATTGGCCCTTCAGCTCTGTTAGATTTCCAGGTGTTTTAGACAGACAAAGAGTCACAGCTTCACAGAGTTAAACAAATGCAGCAAAAAGAGAAGCCGCACATCTTTACATCATTAAACAAATGTTCCGCAGCATAAACAAAAGTAACATACCTTAAAATAATTTTTCACATCATTTAATACTGTTTTCCACCCAATTCAGTGGCTGCCCCTTAAACAACTGCTGTCCTAACCAGCAGCTGCAGCTCTGTCTCTACCCACAGTAGCTCTGCCATAAGGGCCCCAGCCGGTGGGAATTCTGTTCCTTCATGCACCAGCTCTCTCAAAACCACGAAGGGAAACTTTATCTCGATCTCAACCCCTCTATAGAACTCAGGATTCAAAGGCTGAGCTGATTCTGCTCACTCAGAGAGCCTGAGTTGCAAGTAGCTAACATTTTCTCCTTCCTAGCATCTCCTGAGAAACCCACAAGGCCTTATGCTCGGCTCCCACTTGAGAACTCTCGCTATACCTGGTTCCTCCTACCCCTTCCTGTCAGCTAGTCGTTCATGCAGCCTTCTGGCCACAGGCTAATTTTATTTAATCAAACAAATGGAACATGTTTTCTTTCACATTATAAACAAAGGAAGTAGGAAAAATGTAACACATCTTAAAATAATATTCCACAACAAGACTTTCTTGGGAAACCATGGGTTTAGCATGGACTGGAACAGAGTGTGGGCTTCATGAGTATACGCTTGTTCCCTAGTGGGCCTGTTACAGAGTCCAGTGGTTTGAACAGACAGAGGTTAAGATCTACCATTTGCTTCTGCAGTGGATTTTTGAATTTCCAAATTCTGAGCTGCTGATGCTATAGTAGATTTGGTTCTGACAAAGTTCCCCTCTACCGTGTCAAAACAGCTTGATCTAGAAATTTATAATGGGTCCAAGCTCCTCTAGACTAACATGACATTTTTTTAACCTTGAAAAATCGTATTTGCATGTAGTTAATATGTTACTCTAACATAGGATTCTTTACCCTTTATTAAAACTTGCCACATTCATTATTGCTAGTAACAATTCTTTTGATAATCAAATGGGATCCAAGAAGGGTTGAGTGTTGTGAAAGCGCCCTCTTGTGGTGGTTCGAATCTCCAGGCCATTCAGAGCACAACTCTAGTTCTTCAGATGTTTACATCTACAGGGAATTTCACTTTGGAGGTCTTCCTTCTCATAGCTAAATATGCATAGCAGAGTAGAAAAAGGTCACAGTCACTTTTCCTCTGAGGAGGCTGGAGAGCATCTCAGTTTTGTGACTCCCTGTTGTCTGAAGTCCTCCATCATCCATTCTTTCGCTGTCTCCCCTCTGTCCAAAGTGCTGGCCTAAGTGTGTTCCATAGAACTGTCGGGCTTAGAGAAAGAGTTTGTTTGTTTGTTTGTTTGAGCCAAGATCTTACTATGTAGCTTTGGCTGACCTGAAACTCATTGTGTAGACAGATCGACCTGTGTCTCACAGACAGCCTCAGGATTCTGCCTTCCCAGTGCTGGGATTAAAGGTGTGTACTACCTTACTCTGCTCTACTGCCTTTAATTGTGTCTACGTGTGTGGGAATCTGTTCTTGTAGGTGCAGTCACCCTAGGAGTTGAGAAGAGGTCACGGAATCCCATGGGACTAGAGTTACAGGCAGGTGTGAGCTGCCCTGTTGGGTGCTGGGAACTGAGCAGCAGTGCTCTCAACCACGGAACCATCGCTCTAGCCCCGTTCTGTTTGTTTGTCTGTGTTTTCTTTTTATTTTTCTTTCTTTCTTTTTTTAAAGCTATTTATGACTTCTATTTCTTTAGGATTTTAGAAAGCATATTCACAGTTAAATGATGGACAGTATTCCTGGGAGGTTTTATTGTGAAAACCTACTTATGGGGTTGTGGATGTAGCTCAGTTAATGGAGTGTTTATCTAGGATGCACTGCACCCTGGGTTTGGCCTCACATTTTCCATAGAACAGGTATGGTGGTGCACGCATATAATCCTAGTACTTGAGCAAGAAGGAAAACATTTAACTGGGGCTGGCTGACAGGGCCAGAGGTTTAGTAAATTATCATCATGGTGTGAGCATGGAGACCCGCAGGCAAACAGAGCAGGAGAAGGAGCTGAGAGTTCTATGTCTGGACTGGCAGACAGCAGGAAGAAAGAGAGAGACACTGGATCTGGGTTGAGCATGTGAAACCTCAAAGCCCACCCCTAGTGACACCCTTCCTCCAATAACGCCACAGCTACTCCAACAAGGCCACACCTCCTACTAACGCCACTTCCTATTAGCCTACAGGGTTCATTTTCATTCAAACCACCACACTTTCTGTGTGAAGTGGACTGAACCTCCTTACAGAGATTCACCTGGGATGTGGGACGTCCTTCTGTATGCTGCAAATATGTGCTGCTTTTATTGGCTGATGAATAAAGTTACTTTGGCCTATGGCAGGGCAGAATATAGCTGGGCAGGAAAGCCAAACTGAATACAAGGAGAAAGAAGGCAGAGTCGAGGGAGATGCCAACAGCCACTAGAGAAGCAGGATGTAATGTAACAAGCCATGAGCTTCGTGGTAATATAGAAAATAATAAAAATGGATTAATTTAAAAGTAAAAGCTAGTTAGTAATAGGCCTGAGTCACTGGCCAAACAGCAACTATAATTAATATAGGCCTCAGAATATTTATTAAGGAACTGATGGGCAGGAGAAAAACCTCCAGTTACACACCTGTTTCTGCTTCCCAGGCAATGGAATTAAAGGCAACGAATTAAAGGCCTAGTCCCTTATTTTTTCAAGTTCTGGTTTATTTTCAAATCAAGCTTGGTGACTGTAATGAGTTTATTTGCTTCATCAGAAATACTTGTTGTTATGGATTCCTATCCCAGTAAAAATGAGGGAAACTTTTCTTTAAAAAGTATTGCGTTTGTAGAAATTTGAATAACAGGTATGTTATGCAGTCTTCAATCTTCAAGTTTTTGAGTGTGCCTGGAGCCCAGCCCGGCACCTAACCATGTCAAGGCTCTGAGCAGTTGTTGGTTGGTGCTCCAGCAACTGGGTCCTTTGGTTTCAAGTCTCTCAAGGATTCATTTAGAAATGTGGACCTGTGAACCTCAGCCATGGCTGCACATTAAAGTCACCTTGCTAGATTATAAACGCATATGGAGACCACTTAAGTCAGGGTCTCAGGGCACAAGGTCCAGGAGCCAGCACTGCGAACCAGAGACACAGGCAAAACTGTTGTGAAACTTACTGTAGCTTTTACCTGATTACATTTTCTCATTTGCGATGGTTACAACAGCTAATAACTTAGGATCGGTTTGGGTCTGAAGGAAGACCTTCCCCAAGCATATAGATTGGAAAATAAAATAGCCCTTTCCTTTTTCCTTCCTTCCTTCCTCCCCTTTTACTACATGGGAGAATTTAACTCCTGAAAGAAGGACAATGACCAGGGAGGCTGCAGTTTGCTGGCATAGCCTTTGTTCCTCCCCTGGAGCCCTTTGGTCTGGAGCAGCAATTAGCTCAGAATGGTGTCTGACTAGTCAGTACATGAGCAAGGTTATGAGGGGCCTATCTTTCCCATGCCCTCTGTAGTCAAACAGTGGCTGGTGGACCTGGAAAACTCAACGAGAGAGTTGAGTTAAAAGTCGAGCTATTTACAGTTCATGGAGGTTTTGTCTTTCAAAGGCAAAGCAAAGTTAAATTAAGGGGTTTAAATCATAGTTTTCAGTGCGATGTTTTCAAAATGTCTTATATTTGAGGCTGGTTTAGGAAATAGTTGTGCCTACAACCATAGACAGTGTCCTCTAATCTTTAGTTCCCATAATTTTAGCTTGTTTTTATAACCCAAGGGTAGAAGTACCCAGAATCAAAGGGTTTTTTGTGTTCTTTTGTAGTAAAACACTGGTAGTCTTTGCCAGTATCCACTTGTAAATGAAATAGACCCTCACACACAAACACACGTATACACATACACACACACAAACACACGTATACACGCACACACACATACAACAGCACCTGTTGTAAGGCAGATAGATAGATGGATAATTAGGAGCTGATGTTATCTTCTAAGTTGGAAATCACAGGTGGAAAATTGGAAAACTAATCAAAGAGTTTTAATAGTATGAATCATAGTATTAAGAACTTTTAATTACCTTACTATTATGTTATTAATTACAATAGTAGTAAGAATCGTTACTTTATTGTATTATAAATTACAGTAATACTAATGACTATTAATTACTTTACTATTATTGTTCTATAAAACGGAAATAGTGACACCTGCCTCTAATCCCAGCACCCACGTCAGAGGTAGGCTGATCTCTGTGAGTCTGAGGCTGTTCTGGTTGACATAGTAAGTTCCAGGCCAGGCAGGGCTACAAAGTGAAATTATTGTCTTAAGACAATAATGAAAACAAAGAATTATGGTATATCCCTACTACTCATAATAAACACAGGTAATCTTTGTGTTGGACACGGTATAACATGTTATCTATATTGTCTAGTGTGTATTCACAACCATCCCATTGAACTAGTATTGCTGCATCCCCTCATTTACAAGCATGGCTAGGGCCTGAAGACGCTTTAGTACGTGGCCAGGAGTGCAGCACTGGAAATGATTGGAAGTGGTATTTAAAAAGCAGGGACTCTGGTCCCAGAACCTGCGTACCCCTGAACCACCCTGTACAATGATGAAATCTGGCTACAGAGAAGGCAACAGACTAAACATCTTGCTTGGTTTGGGCGATAAAAATACTTTTCTGTACCTTTTATCTAAACACAATTTGGGGTGTATTTTTGTTTCGATTGTATTCTTACCCGTGATTTTCCCAAGGGTTTCTTCCTGTCTGTCTTTTCATGCCTGAGATCCAGTTCTGCTTGCTTTGTACTCTAGATTCTGATTACAGGACAGGAAGGGGCCTTGGCTGCAAACTAGATTGATCAAAAAACCCATTCCAAATGAATGACTTTCAAATGGGTTTGGCAAAGGATCTGTGCCTAGTGAAGATAAATTTCATGTCTAGGTCCTTGTGGATTGTTCCCTCAGGAGAAGGTGGTTAGTACTGCACAACTCGCATTTCCCATGACTGTTTTTCAGATAAAGGAATCCTGCCTGGGAGCTGCTGTGCTATCTATACGCAAAGCCCTATCCAAACGCCCATGTTTCAGACTATATAGCTGGTTACTTCAGTTTCTCCGCATGTTTGTATGTGGGTGTGTGTCTATGTGCACCATGCCGTGACTTCTACTGTGAGAAAAATGCATCTGGCTTGTGCACCCGCATTGTGCTTGCTGTGAGAATATGAGTGAGAGAGATCTGCCCTCTCTCCTATAACAGCAACTCAATATTCTAAGTTTGGAAGACTTAGCTGTAAAGTTGAAAAGTAAGCAAAGAGTTATCATAGTGTGGCAATAACATCAATAAAAATGATTATAAAGTTACTGTTTATGTGAAGCTATGAGCCAGGACTACTGTTAAGCAAAACTATAGAAGAGAAAAACAAGATTTAATAAAAGACACTTAATGCTACAAAGAAGTCAATGACACACCAGTGTTTCTTTAGTGTCTGAAGACCCCAGGGCCATAGGTGTAGAGGGATGTGGAGTAGCTGGTCAATCTAAAACACTCGGGCCATGCTTGCCCAGAATTTCCAAGTCAGACTGCCCCTCTCACTGAGGCAGCCAGTGCCTTGATAATATAGTAATCAAGGAGGCTGCCTGAATACACATCTCTCCTCCATGGTAGAAGGACTCTGAAAACTGTTGGTGAGAGCTTTCTGTCTCGGAGCCACTTGATCCTAAATACCCAGCAGCTACTTCCCAAATTATCACACAGAGGCTTAATATTACTTATAAATGCTTGACCAATAGCTCAGGGTTATTATACCAAGCTCTTACATTTTAAGTTAACCCATATTCCTTATTTATGCTCTGCCATGTGCTGGTACCTTTTCTCAGTATGGTGTGCCCATCTTGGTCTCTCCACATCTGGCCAGAGTCTCCTGATTCTGCCCTTCTCATTCCCATCATCCTTAGTTTGGTTGCATCACCTATGCTTCCTTTCTGGGTACTGATCAATCAGTGTTTTATTAAACCAATTTGAGTAACAAACCTTTCCAGTGTATAAAAGGATTATTCCACAGCAGAAAACTGTGGTAACAGAGATGAGAGGTAGAGAATCATCACTGTCTGGACAGATGGGCGAGTGGGAATCTTGTGAGAGTTCCCTCCTGTGGTGCCTTAATGCCTTTGTATAAGCAGTGGCCCATTGCCATTTGGAAGGGGGATGCTAGAACTATAGTCCATAGAGATGACCTTCTTACAAGGCTCATGAAACCACTTAGGAAATATATAAATTTCCATTACTGTGACTTCTAATAAATCTTGCATTTGTATTGTGTTGGTGTTTGGGCTTTGTTGTTTAGTAGTTAGTTGTCTACTCTGAGCTTTCTGTCTTTGTATTTAAACTTGCCACCAGTTTCTTCAGACCCACAGAGTAACGTGCTGGGATTCTGACTGGGATTAAACAGAATCTATAGATTAACTTGGGAAAAACTTGAAATCTTGGAAAATACTGATTTTAATGAATATAGTGTTGGGAATATTTCTTAAGACGAGCCTCTCTGCTGACACAAATAATTCCAAGCAGACCAGATTAGACCGAATAAAAGATGCCCATGTTTTATGCAGATGGCACCGGGAAAGCATGGCAAGGAAGAGAGAGAAGGGGACACCACGCAAAACCCAGAGACCATGTGTTCATTCTCTGGGGGGCAGCCTAAATAGCCTGTGGGAGTGGTCCTGACCCTCCCTGGGGAGGTGTCACCACTTGGTGGGCTTTCTTGGCCCTCCCTGGGGAGGGGTCACTGCTTGGTGGGCTTTCCTGGAGGTGGAGTCCGGACCAAGGCAACTCCCAGGGGAGGGGCTTGATATAGATGCCAGGGGCTGGGGTGATGCTTCCAACCAAATATCCCAGACTCCTTAAATATAGGGGTGTCAGGGAGCTGGGGTCTCTGGAGTTGGCTGGGGAAGGAGGAGACTGACACAGTCTGAGTGTGAATCAGGATGGCTGCTCATGTGTTTTTAGAAAAAAGAATACACTTTTTATATTCTATAGTTACACACAGGACTAAATGGGGGAAAAACCAGGCGTGAGCTAGAATATGGCTCATTACCAAGTATTAAGGAAGCATTGACCTTGGCAGGTTAAATAGGAACCAGTCATGTGTTAATGAAAGGACCACAAGTTTCTCTCACCAGGAATAGGAAGGTCTCCCTTTCAAGCCAACAGAAAGTTTCTTCAAACCCCTACGGGAATGGGGATTTTTGTCTACGGGACCACACATTCCATTATACATTGCAGTCTCTTGTATGGCTTAGCTTATCCAAATAGCTAAAGCCTAAAAGTGAGCAAGGACAAGGTTAGACAAATATTACCGAGAAAGAACCGGAGCAGACCTTAAGCATTTATAAATATTGATTATCAAATATGCCTTATTTATCAAGCATATGTTACTACTCTTTCAACAGCTTGGTGTTAACTTGTGTGGGAGTAGGCAGAGTTATCCTGCTTTATGGTTCCACGGTGGTGGAGCTTTCTAAAGCAAAGGAATCTAGTAACTGTCTAAGCAATCCACCTAATTGGGTGGAAAGAGTCAAAGTTTTATTTCAGGCAACCTTTCTCCAAAGTCCAGGCTTTCAATCATTTCAGTATTGGCATGAAACAATGTATATGCAATTTTGTATCTTTCATTGTTTATTTATTGTTTTATAAATGCATATAGAAATGATCCATTATTTTTGGCAGCTGAATATTACTCCATTACAATATGCTCCCAACGGGGGTCCATTTTGTCCCCTAAGGGACATCAGGCAATGTCAGACGATATCTTTTGGTTGTCATATGGGATGGTGAGCTGCTTCTGGCATCTGGGGCATCAAATTCAGAGACCTAACCTTACAACAAAGCATTATTATTCAACTCTCAATAGCAATAGTTTAATATTGAGAAATCTTACTATATGCTTCCTGTGAGACCCAGGGCAGCCTGGCCACACATGGGGCCCAGGCTACACAACTGCCATAGTAGGCAGCACCAGGTTCCCAGGAAAAGCCAGGAACAGATCACCCAGGAACAGATCATCCAGAGGAAATATCCTAACATTCCAACCATTGTAGATAGAATCACCTGCCAGCACATACCTATGGCTTTTCACCAGGACACCCCTAGACAAATGTCAGCCAATTAGGGGTTCTGAACCTTAGAAAGCCTTCACCCCTACCTTTGCTACTATAAAAACCCAACCCCAACTGAGCCCGGGGCTCTCTGACTATTCCAATACATTGGACACACGGAGAGTCTGAGTTTGCAAATTTGTGTAAGAATAAAGGCTCTTTGTTTTTACATACAGGGTTTTGGGGGAACTCTGTAATCTGGGCATAACATTTGGGGACTCTCCATGATCCCCCAAGCCCACTGGGTCACCACCCTGTAGAGCTTTCAGTAAGTTGTTAAGTTTTCTGTGTGTAAGTTTTGTTTCATGTCTTTCTGTTTGGATAGCCTTCTGTAAGTGGGGCCAGAATCTGTGAGAGACTGTAGATGGTCTATGTGGGCATGTGGAAAGATTAAGGTGGGGTACCAAGGGAGACATCCCCAGGGCTCTTCTGTATTTGGGCCCCAGGACCCTTCTGTATGACAGTGAATTTCTCTGGTTTCGGTAGGTAGACATGCAGGATGCTCCTGGAGTCTCGGTTTCAATTCTGCCTCGGAGTGCCAGGAGATTATATTGTTCTGTGAGCCATTTTACAGCTGTAGCGCCAAATCTAGTCAGAAACTGGGATGTTCATTTCTTGTGATACAAGACAGTTTGACAGAGGGCTTGGAACAGTGTCCAAGCCTATGGGTCTCAATTCTTTGGAGGTTGTAAGAGGTAGCCTAGTGTTGCCAGAGGTTCCTGTCCCACCAGGTCCCACAGCCATTTAGTCACAAATAAATAACACAGAGGTCTACATTGATTATAAACTGATTGGCCTAGTATCTCAGACTTCTTATTAACTCTTATAACTTACATTAGTTCATAATTCTAGTCTGTGTTAGCCATGTGGCTTGGTACTTTTTTTGGTGAGGCAGTTACATCTTGCTTGCTCTGTGTCTGGCTTCCTCTCTTTCTAGGTGATGACTTCAGATTGTTTCCTCTTCCCAGAATTCTCGCTGCCCTGCTTATAGTTCCTGCCTGGTTGTCCCGCCTATACTTCCTGCCTGACTACTGGCCAATCAACATTTATTTAAAATATAAGTGACAGGGTACAGACCATTGTCCCACAGCACTTTCTTCTACCCTCTGAATCGAATCTCCTTTGTTTAGCTTTCTACTGACTATTATCCATAACAACTTGGAACAAACATTCCAAACAAAGGCAAACATTCATAATCCATTTTTTGGAGAATATGGGCATAGTTTTCCAGGCTACTTCCTGCTGACTGGGGCTGCTGGTAATCTTATGGGGACCTAAAGAAAATTTAGAATTATGATCAAGTCCTGACTGGAGTATCCTGTGAAGCTTGATCATCTCAGGCAACAGCCTTTGAACTGTTCTGGATGTAGAACTCTGACATCTGGGCCATTTCTCCTATCAGAGATTTCTCAGGGGAGTCTTCTTTGGTCAAACATAATTTTTCTAAATGCAGAACGAATCCACAGTCCCTCATTTCCTGAAACAAAAGCAAAACCTCTTCTCCAAAGTAACATATCTTTTGACTTAAATTTTAAAGTCAAAGCATTTTCAATATATAGATATAGATATAAATATTGAATTAATCCAGCAGCATTTATAATCAAATGTCATTTAGCAGCTTTGTTTCTTCCTTAGTCATCAAACAACTTAAAGACAATACAATAATATACAGTATCCAGACTCTCTGTGTATTTTTCATCTTTATGTGACTTTATTTTAACCTCTATTTCTTTTATTTTTATTTTTAACTTTTAGATTTTTGAGACAGGGTTTCTCTATGTATCTTTGGCTGTCCTGGAATTCACTCTGTAGACCAGGTTGTCCTTGATCTCCCAGAGATTCACCTGCCTTTTGCCTCCCAAGTGTTGGGGTTAAAAGTGTGTAGCACCACACCTTGAACTCGCAGAGATCTATCTGTCTCTTCCTCCCAAGTGTTGGGATTAATGGTGTGTGCCTCCACACCCAACTACTCTCTTTTTTTCTTTTTTCTTTTAAGGACTTTATCCTTTTTTTTTCCTCCCAAGCCTACATATATTTTTTAAAACAGACAGTAAACCATTTAGAAGTTTTCTTTATCTTGAAATCTATCTTTACTGTACATCTCTCTTTTTTTTGACCACATGAGCCTTTAATTTGCTAAGCAATGTGGCTAGGATTAAAGACTTTGATGGCTGGATCCAGTGCAGTCCTTAGCTTTTTTCTGAGAGTCCAGCCTCAAGGCAGTGGTACTGGTCAGAACCATGTTTATTGCCATGAGCTATGGTGTTTCAAGGTCCCTGCCACCACCAAAAAGTATGCAGTCAGCTTTTTATCAACACCATTTAAGTGTTTCGTGGCAGGACCTCTCTTAAAAGAGCTGCAAGGTTTTGCAGCTAAAGCTTAGTCAGGAAGCCTCTCTTAAATGAGAGTGCTTGCCTCTAGCAAGCAGAGCCCACCAGAGAAAGTGTTGCTATCAAGAAGCCATGCTTAACTCTATTCTTTTCTATCTGGAATAATTTCCCAAACTCCATCAGACTTTTAAGTGGATTTGTTCAGCCCACATTGGCATGCCATTCTGTTGACAGAGGTTTTTGCCCCACCAGGTCCCACAGCCATTTAGTCCCAAATAAATGACACAGAGGTCTACATTAATTGTAAACCTCACTCTGCATGGCATGCCTATCCATCTCAGTCTTTAACCCACCACATGGCTTCCTGCTTAGGACCCACTGACCCTCATGGCCCATGGAGTCTCTCAGGGGCTCTCTACCTGGGACTGGCTGCCTTCATGGCCTGCCATGATCTTGGGACCCACTGCCTGCTGCCTGCTGCCACTTGGGGACCTGCAGCGTGTCTCATGGCCCACTGCCCACTGCCGCCACTCAGGGACCTTCAGCATTTTACTTAAACCATTACAACAGTTCTGATAAGCTGATAAAACCATGACTACTTACTGTTTGGGTTATTTATTTTGGTTGTCATCTAGGTATATATTTTAAGGTGTTTCTCATCAGGCCAAAGACATCTCTGTCTAATTCATACCTGGCTCTCTGGACAGTAGAAAAATATACATGCTTCTAACCAAAATCTGTAATTTTAGCTAGGACTCAAAGGTATGAGCCTATTCCTGCTGTTTTACAGATACCTTTTATCTGCTTTTTTCCTATGCTATGGATTTCAATATGGGTCTAAAAGTTTCAAATGTATTATTTTCCTTTAAGTAAATAAATTTTAACTTCTGTTGCTAGTTTAAACTTACCTCAACAGGTTTCCACTTGACTGGCAGACATATCTGAGCATCAGTTGCTGACCTGCTCCAAATGACTGCAAGCCCTAGACTTACTGAAAGCTGATGTGGACCAGTCCAGCGGATAAAAAAGCTCCCTGTCCCTTCAACAGAGTCTGAGAACCAGATCTTCTGTTGAGTGCTCCATTCCCTCCTTACCTTTAGCTAGCCTTTTAGCCTTCTTGGGCCCTGATGACAATGCCCCAATGTCAGTTCAAAGTGGTGACAGAAGAGAACATGTCCCATGTTCCCTGCCCACATTAGGTTAAAATGCTGAGACAAGGGGGAGCTCTCTGGCATGGGGGACAAAGTGGCTACTTATTGTGTCCATTGACACACCAGGAAAATAGGCCTCAATTGTCAATTGATAGATGTATTAACTAAAGTAACTCTTCAATAAAATAAGACATTTGACCTTTTATGCAGAACCAAAGAGGTATTGTATGGCCTTAAAAACTATTATTTGTAGGGCTGGAGAGACGGCTCAGTGGTTAAGTGCGGCCGTATATTTGGGGCACAGTTTAATAAGAACAGAATACACACAGGTTTACAGAATACAATACCAAACCGTGTTCCTCCGAAGACGCAGGCAGTCCAGGTAGACCGGCCATCCGCAGAGAGTGCGACCGCTTCCCACATGGGTCTTTTTATACCTCTTGGGACCTGGTGGTCCAGCCCCGTTAATTAATAAACAGCTAATTGAGGGCGGAATAATTAGCTAATGGCGGGGTGTGGCTATGAGCTGAATGGCCAAGACCATTCCCCTTCATCTCCCCCTTTTGTCTAAATAAGATCAATCTAACTCTAGAATAACTATA
>JAQHUG010000074.1:1509649-1575021 GCA_028555095.1 Dicrostonyx torquatus
TTCCTCCAGAATAGTGAATTTAAACTCAAGGGAATTGAGTTTTGCTCTTACCTCAGTCCCGCTCACCTCCATAGCTGTAGACAATTGGGACATGTTGCCTTCCATGAGGGAAAGCCAGTCCCTAAAGGAGTTACCGTTTGATTGCATGGCCAGGAGTTTGCCAGTTAGGTCAGAGTTACGTTGTTTCAGGGCCTGAATTTCTACATCAAGGAGTCTAATAATGTCATACAACTTGAAAAACAAGGCACAAAAGATAATCAAGCCAATAATTGCCCAAAGAAGGCCAGAAGGGAAACAGCCATATATGTCCAAAAGATAATCAGGCATTGCATAAGGCCTAGGGCCCTTTGAATCAGCATAGGATCGGTTATCCCAACTTTTTTGAAAAGGCATCGTAGTGAAAGGCATGTTACCGCAGCTCACCAGTAGATGTTGCAATGGAACAAGGTTTCCGCAGGCTGAACCGTTTGTCTGCTATGACCTTGGGCAGTGAGCAGTCCAGTCCCGACGTGGTGGTGGCACAGTCCGTAGACTCAGACTCAGGAAAACAGACCTTAAAAAACTCCAGAGATGACAGAGCAGGCGCAATGTCTGGAGTGCCTGAATCCCCAGTATAGGCAGCGGTGTGGGGCGGGCGCACGTGCCGCAGGCCAGAGGGCGACTGGGATCTGGGCGGACAGAAGAGCAGGCGACGGGGGGCGGGCCAAGCGCGGCTGAGAAAAGCCGAAGCCGGGCGGGGCCACAGGAGTTGGCGAGAATGGACTCAGGACCAGATCTGGATTTCTAAAGGTTCCAAACACAAGGAAGAAAACCAAGAAAAGTGGAATGGGGCGGGCAGAGGGAACCAGACCAGTCGCTCGGCCCGAGACCACGTGTGCAGGCGCCGGAGTGGCTCCGACCCAGAGTGCAGCTGGCGCAAGCGAACAGGCTGGCCACGGTGTCTGGGGGGTAGGGCAGGAAATCCCAGCGAGCTAACGCAGAAAAACCAGAGAAATCGCTGGCAGTGACCTAAAATGCTGGGAAAAGGCAGGACAGGAAACACAGACCCACCCTGGGAAGAAATACAGCACCACCCGAAGCAGGGGGATCTTAAAATCCCCCACGTACGTTGGGCGCCAAGTGCAGCCGTTTATTTGGGGCACAGTTTAATAAGAACAGAATACACACAGGTTTACAGAATACAATACCAAACCGTGCTCCTCCGAAGACGCAGGCAGTCCAGGTAGACCGGCGATCCGCAGAGAGCGTGACCGCTTCCCACGTGGGTCTTTTTATACCTCTTGGGACCTGGTGGTCCAGCCCCGTTAATTAATAAACAGCTAATTGAGGGCGGAATAATTAGCTAATGGCGGGGTGTGGCTATGAGCCGAATGGCCAAGACCATTCCCCTTCAGTTAAGAGCATTGCCTGCTCTTCCAAAGGTCCTGAGTTCAATTCCAGGCAACCACATGGTGGCTCACAACCATCTGTAATGAGGTCTGGGGTCCTCTTCTGGCCTGCAGACATACACACAGACAGAATATTGTGTACATAATAAATAAATATTAAAAAAAACAAAAAACCTATTATTTCTATATAAATTATTCAGAATTATATTCTGGCTGTACTCAAAGATCAAAGCTACATGGCTTTAAAAATGGCAATAGATGCAAAGGTCACTGCCCTAAAAAATCTGTAAGCGAATGGTACTGAGGTCCCAATACTACCCTCTTGAGTCTCTAGGCAAGCAGGACTGTTGAGGACCGGCCTCACCAAAAATACTTTTTACCAGGGCAGGGACATGGGAATTTAAGAAATATAAGTAAACTATATAAAGACCATAAAAATGATAATACAGAAAACATAGAAGGTATTAGGAGGGTATTCCAGGGATTACTGAAATCCTGAAATTTGCCCATGTTTGTTTTTCACAGCTTTTATACCCAACTTAAACAGGGGAGAAGATAACAAAAGACTTTATCAACATGATAGAACACAGTCAACTCTGAGACATCAAATTCTTAGCATTCTGTTGTCTAGGTAGGGAGGTGCTGAAGACCACCCTTCCCTAGGTGACCTCACAGTTCCAAAAGAAAGGATCACAAGCACACCTGCACATCCTGACCACCCATCAGGATGACACCAAGCTATCTTAACTTCAAAAGGGCCAGGCAACCGCCTCCTGAGTTAAAAGGTACAATTAAGCCTGTTAGTCTCCAAACTCTCTGACCTTCAGACAAGGTGGAAATGGCCTCCACACAGGACCCATGATTGGGCCCTACCATCGGAACTTGTGAAAAGGGGAGAATGTGGGACCCAGGGCAGCCAGGCCACACATGGGGCCCAGGCCACACAGCAGGCAGCACGGGGTTCCAGGAAAAGCCATAAACTGGCACCACCCAGGAACAGACCATCCAGAGGAAATTCCTCATGGTCCAGTCATTGTAGATAGGATCGCCTGCCAGCACACACCCGTTGCTTTTCATCAGGACACCCCTAGGCAAATGTCAGTCAGTCAGGGGTCCTGAACTTAGGAATCCCTCACCCCTACCTTTGCTATTATAAAAACCCAACCTCAACTGAGCTCTGAGCTTTCCAATCTCTTGAATACATCGGACACATGGAGAGTCAGAGTTTGCAAGCCTGTATAAGAAAAAGACTCTTTGCTTTTACACACAGGACTTGGTCTACTAGTTGGTTTTGGGGGGACTTCATGATCTGGGCATAACACTTCCACTTTATTTTATACTTTTCTAAAAGTTGCAATAAAAAATTTCAGTTAGGACTTTGATTGTGTCTTTGTGTTTTAATTTCTATAAAGTAGTAGATTAACAAAACCCACAGAATCTAAACTTGAGAGGACATTCTTAGAAACTTCTGCCTATCTGTAAAGTCCTTTAGGATCTGAAGAGGGAAAAGCTGGAAAAGTTTTGATTGCTCTTTTCACTCCCACTTCCATGGAGCACTGCCAGACTGTGACAACACACAGCTCCCATTTGCCTAAGAAACACACTGACTCCAGAATGCGTTCAACCTCAGAGAACACTGCACTCCATTTTTCCTTAAGAGGGGGTTCCTGACTGGGCTACTTGTTAGGAATAATCTTAAGGCGAGCCACTCCTCCAATGTTAATAATTCCAATCAGATCAAGTTAGACCAAAATAAAAGATGCCCACGTTTAATAAATACAGCACTCGTGGGTGGCCCAGAGCATGTGAGGGGACGAAAAAGAGGGGAGCCCACACAAAACCTGGAGACCACGTATTCTTTTTCTCCGGGGCAGCCTAAATGGCCTGTGGGAGTGGTCCTGACCCTCCCTGGAGAAGGGTCAGTGCCTGACTGGCTTTTTCAGAGGCAGAGTCTGGACCAAGGCATCTCCCAGGGGGAGGGTCTTAAGATGGAGCTTTCTGCTCTATTGGTGCTCCATTGGTGCCCCAAGAATGAATGCCAGGGATTGGGGTGCCACTTCCAACCCAAACACCCCAGAGTCCTTGGATATAGGGGTGTCAGGAAGCTGGGGTCTCAGTTTTGACCAAAGACTGCTGAGTCTCCTGATGGTCTAGAGTTGCTAGCATGGGTGTCTTTGGAGAGGCTCAACAATTTCCTGAAGAGTTTTACTTCTATGACTTATACTTTTTCTGTTAAAAATTAACAATAGCAATATAGTTGTGACCAGTCAGGCAATACTGAAGCAAAGAAAGTAAAAAAAATAATTTATCTCCCTGCCTAACCCCACTATTTCCTAAGGATAACCACTATCAAGAGTTTATTATGCAAAGATGTGTTGCATTCTTTTATATTGCATTTGTTTAACTCTGTGAAGCTGTGTTACTTTGCCTGCCTAAAACACCTGATTGGTCTAATAAAGAGCTGCATGGCCAATAGCTGGGCCAGAGAAAGGAGAGGAGAGGTTGACACGCAGAGAAAATAAATAGGAGAAGTCTAGAGAAAAGGGAGGGTCAAGAAAAAGAGAAGGAGAGGAGGAAGCCAGGGGCCAGTCACCCAGCCACACAACTATCCAGGAGTAAGAAGGAAAGAAAGATATATAGAACAAAGGAAGGAAAAAAGGCCAGAGGCAAAACATCATTAAAGAGAAATGGGCTAATTTAAGTTAGAAAAGTAGGTTAGGAACAAGCCAAGCTAAGGCCAGGTATTCATAAGTAAGAGTAAGTCTCAGGTTTTTTTAAACTGAGTTTTCTTTTTTTTTAAACTCTTTGGGAATCTGTCACCCAGATTCCAGACAAATAAAACCCAACCAACCAACCTGCCAGCAAACAACCCCATTGTATGCCTTCTACTTCCCCTCAGAACCGTCTCATTCCCAAAATGTTTATGAAGAAAGCTCACCTCCTTGATAAAGCAATACCTGGGATATTCCTCTGGACCTTTCCATAGAAACGCCTATTTTTTTTTCTCCAAGTCTCCTCCTTCCAGACTATGGAGTGAGTTGGGAAATGTTACATAGAGCTTCTTGGTACTATAGCTATCTGGTGATTTCAAACATTGCATTAATCTTTATTTGTAGATATCTTCCCTACTAATGAGTCTTAGAATTATTCCAAACCCTTATCACTTTCATCAAGCACTATCTTTGTGGCTGTACAGCATAGCTGTTTTCACTGGGGCTGGCTGTAAGCGTTGCCATCTTGAATTAGAGCAGTAATGATCATCCACAGAAGGCCATCAAGAGGCCAGGACTGTTAATGCTCTCCTGAGGAGGGAGGGCAGCTGCTCAAAGGACTCCCGAGGCAGGTGGAGCTCACAGCATGCTCTGGAACGTTCTCAAGGATCCCAAGGTCCTTCTTCTCCCCGGGGTTGTATAGAAGGTAAGAAATTGATGGAGTGGATGTCTCCAGTAGGGCAGGTGCCTGAGTGTTGCCTTCTGGCCTCTTCAGTGATTGTGGCAGGGTCATGAGTCATCCGTGTGGCTGGGGACTCTTTCCTAACACAGCCACCTCATTTCCTCAGTGTTTTGTGGGTCATGTCCACACATGGGACTCTTCTACAGTGTAACTGACCGCCATTGAGTCATTCTTGTTCCTTTAAGTCACTGTAATCAACACTGTAGTTCACCAAGTGGCACGTGAACACAGTCTTTTCTTTGGTCTCTCCTGCTTTGTCTCTGGTGAATAGGAGGAGGGGTTTCTTTATGTCTTCTTTGGAAAACTGCCTGCTGGAGGAAATACAGCAATCACAACCACCATTTAACGAGCTCTTGTTGCCAAGCGTGGACCAATAAAACTACACAGTGAACCATTTTATTCTCCATTTTCCAGCTGAGGAACCTCAAGTACAGAGAGAAAAACATATTCAAGGCCAGATGCCTCCAGGAAACAGAGCTTCTGAGATACAGACTCACACCCACTATGCCAAGTTTCTTTCTCTTATAAGATACAGCATTCCATGAATACACAAATAGGTATGTACATAATTCCAGTACTTACCTCAGGAAGCAGAAGTTTCTACTGGTGCATCTATATGAGTTTTTCCTTCTTTCCCTGCCATCTTGCCCTTGGTTGAAGTTTTTGACTTCATTTAGGCTTTTGGAATATGAAAAGAGGCAAACTATGAAGAAAATTATGCAATCAAAAGGTTACTATTTTTGTTTTTCTCATTTATTTCCTTCCTATTTTAAGCACTTAATTTCAAAATAATTTAAGGCATTATAAAAGTTTAAATTATATTACAGAGTGTTCTATGTATACTCATAGGTCCTTTACCAGTTCAGTTATCATTTTGCCACATCAAAATCTTATCCCTTTTATGTATGTCATTATTTCTGAATCATTTGAGCTATGATATAATTTTGCTTCAAAACCCTAAGCTTCTTTGTTTGCTTGCTTGTTTTTGTTTTTCGAGACAGGGTTTCTCTGTAGCTTTGGAACCTTTCCTGGAACTCACTCTGTACATCAGGTTAGCCTAGAACTCACAGAGATCCACTTGTCTCTGCCTCCCCAGTGCTGGGATTAAAAGCATGTGCCACTACCACCCAGCCCTTAAGCTATATTTTCTAAGAGTAAAGATATTCAATTATTAAAGTCTTAAAAGGTCATACTAATATATCTTACTATATTATAATAGAGTATATTTTATCTATCTAATCAACGATCAATTTTAAAATTCATCGGTTGTCCCAATAAAATGTCATTTATAATCCTCCCATTGCACCCTTTCACAGCCCTACCCTAGCCTAGAGCAGAATCCGCTTAGGCTCGGGCATCACATTTAGTTGCCATGTCCCTTTTGTGTCCTTTGATCTGGAATACTTTCGTAGGCTCCTGCAACGATTCTTGATACTTTTAACAGTCTTTGTGAACTGTTTTGTGAAATGTCTCTCAGTAGAGTTCTTCTTCACATGATCTTTATCTCCTCCATCCTATTTAGATGACTTCTACTTAGCAAGAACACTATCTAACAGGTGCTTGTGTTCTATTGAGTGCAACATTCCAGGAATCGTGAAGCGTCAATTTCCTCCGTCTTGAGTGATGTCAACTTATTTTGCTTATGTGGTTGTTTTCCAGGTCTCTCATGGTTCTGTTCCCCTCTCTGTAATAATCTGTGGAGAGATCTCTTGAGACTATAGGACTATCCTGTTCTTCACCAAATTTCAACTCAATAGCTTTAGCATCAGTTGGCAATTTTGTCCCAATCCATTGTTTTATGGGGATTGCCAAATGGTGATGTCCTATCATTCCTTCTAAGCAAGAGAAATATCTTTTTTCCAATTCATTATAATTCTTTATAAACCAGAAACCCATCTATTCAAGCTTAATGTTACTTTTCCTCCCTGCTGGCCTTAATAGTCCTGTCATCTCAAATGCTTTTTGGCATTTCTGGTATCTTTCTTGTTTTGGTGTTACTTGTTTTTCTGCTCAAGAATCTTATCTTACTTATTATAGATTAATCATTAGTTTCGATTTTGATTGGTCAAGTCTCTTCCCCCCCCCCTTTTTTTATTTTTAGAGACAGGGTCTGGTTATGTAGCCCTTGTTGGCAAACCTCTTGCCTTAGCTTCTCAAGTGCTACAATTAGAGGTGTGAGATACTATGGTAGTTTGAAAGTAAATGGCTCTCATAATCTCAAAGGGAGTGGCACTATCAGGAGGTATGGTCTTGTTGAAGTGAGTGTGACCTTGAAGGAAGTGTGTCACTGTTGGAGAGGGTTTTGAGGTCTCCTATGCTCAAACTATGCACAGTTCAGACCATTTCCTGTTGCCTGCTTGTCAGGAAGTAGGACTCTAAGTCCCTTATCTAGCACCATGTCTGCCTACACATTGCCATGTCCCACTATGATGATAATGGACTAAACCTCTGAAACTGTAAGCCAGCCCCAATTAAATGGCTTTCTTTCTAGGAGTTGCTGTGGTCATGGTGTCTCTTCATAGCAATAGAGACCCCATCTAAGACAGAGAGCATGCTTGGCTGAAGATTCCTCTTTTTTTTTGGCTGGAGATTGTTATTATAGTTTGGGTGAGTGGAAGGGCTTGGTCCTCAGCTGGATGTTTCTGAGAAGCAGTGAAAACTTAGGGTGTGGGCAGTCTAGCTGAAGGGTGTGGGTTCTTGGGGGTATTTCATTCACAGTCCCTGGTTCTTACTCTGCTCTTGGTGGCCAAAAGGTGAGCGGCTTTGCTCCATTATGTATTTTGCACCATGATGCTCAATCTTACTTCAGGCTGCAGGGATGGGGCCAAATGACCATGGACTCAATCTTCTAAAACTGTGACTCACAATAAATAATTTCATTCAAAGTTATTTATCTTAGGTGTTTTGTCAAAGCAATAAAAAACAAGTTAACACAATTATCTCAGATATTCCTATTTTAGGGAAATTTAAGAATTTGTTATAGAAACATGACTTCTGCTTATAATTTGATTGGAATTATATGACAATTTTGAGGGAATTGGATTTTTTTAGTATTTTTCTTTTTAATTAGGCCTCCATTGCTATGAACAAAATACATTTCCACATGAGTATCTTACAATACAGTTTCAGTGTCTTAATTCGATTATTAGATTTATTTTTAGATATTTTACTTCTGAGCTATTTAAATGGGATCACTATATTATATCATTACATCAGAAAAATGTTTATGGAGTGCTTATTTCGTTTTTTGAAATGCAACTGAATTTTGCATGTTGACTTAGTGGCAAAGATGTGTCTATCAGTTGAGGTTAGGATATTTATAGAAGCTGTTATCTCCCTATAAAATAGTAACATTCTTGCAGGGAATGGTGTCACTTGCCTTTAATCTCAGAATTTGAGAGGCAGAGGCAGGCCTGGTCTACACAGAGAGAACCTGCCTCCTGAAACAACAAAGAAGTCCCTTTTGTTTCTAAACCTTTGTCTTTGGTCTTCTTTTTCTTGTCTTTAAAAGCAAGTCTGATATCTTGATATTACTTTTTCCAACTATCTAAAGACATCTTGGCACTAAGTACGGGTTGGCGCCATCTGGTGGTGGCTGCTCTCTAAATGGATTTCAGGGAAGGATCAATAATATTTGGGAAATCCTTGGATGTATACCGCAGTTTTGTTGTCCTGGTTTGGAAAAATTGAGTGCAGGTATCGGGGTTTGTGGTAGATAGGAGGTAAACATCTGTGTCATAGTTCATGATATTCTGGGTGTATTTAGCAAGGTTTTACTTTATTTGTGTACATGTATCTCTCTTCCTTTCTTTCCCCCTCTCCCTCGCTCACCATTTTAATCTAAGCTTCAAAGAATTGGGATTTTTATCATTTAATCCACAGTTATACTAGTACTAATAATTATTCCTAGCAGGGAGCCATTCAGATAATGAAGGAAGTAAGAATAGATACTGAAAATTCTGTTTATATGGTATATTTGCCAATTTCTCCTGAAATTCTATCAGCCAATGGCTTTACAGTTTTGGACACTTTCATCGGATGGATGCGAGATTAAAACCATTGTAGTTCCATTTCTGCTTTCATTTTGTTTTGTTTGAATCAGGAGCTCATGTATTCCTGGTTGGTTTTAAACTCTCTGTTTAAACACCCTGAACTTGTGGTCTTCCTGCCTCCACCTCCTAAGGGCTGGGGTTCTGGGCATGCACAGCCATGCCAAATTTATAAAGCTTCACAATGAACTAAAGATTCCCTTAATAAGGTTATGGAAAAATCTGTTTTTGTTTGGGGCCATAACAATTATTTTAATATTGATATGCATCAAGATTTATTTTAACTAGAATCTATTAAGAATATATTTTCTCAACATGTAGAAGAATGAAAATAGACCCATTATCTATCACCATGCACAAAATTCAAGTCCAAATGGATCAAAGACCTCATCATAAAGCCAGCCACTATGAACCTTATAGTACACCTGAATGCTTTGGCACAGGAGACCACTTCCTAAATAGAAACCCAGCAGCACAGACACTGAGAGAAACAACTAATAAATGGGACCTCCTGAAACTGAAAAGCTTCTGTAAAGTCAGACAGTCAACAAGACAAAACGACAGTCTACAGAATGGGAAACGATCTTCACTAACCCCACATCAGACAGAGGTTTGATCTCCAAAATATACAAAGAACTCAAGAAATTGTTCATCAAAAGAACACATAATCCAATATTAAAAAAATGGAGTAAAGATCTAAACAGAGAACTCTCAACAGAGGAATCTAAAATGGCTGAAAAACACTTAAGGAAATGTTCAACATCCTTAATCATCAGAGAAATACAAATCAAAACAACTCTGAGATTCCATCTTACACCTGTAAGAATGGCCAAGATCAAAAACACTGATGATAACTTATGCTGGAGAGGATGTGGGGAAAAGGGAACACTTCTGCATTGCTGGTGGGAATGCAAGCTGGTACAACTCCTTTGGATGTCAGTGTGGAAATTTCTCAGAAAATTAGGAAACAACCTTCCTCAAGACCCAGTAATACCACTTTTAGTTATATATCCTAAGGATGCTCAATCATGCCACAAGGACATGTGCTCAGCTATGTTCAAAGCAGCTTTGTTTGTCATAGCCAGAACCTGGAAACAACCTAAATGTCCCTCGGCCGAAGAATGGATAAGGAAAACATGGTACATTTACACAATGGAGTATTACACAGTAGAAAAAAAAATAACATCTTGAATTTTGCAGGAAAATGGATGGAGCTAGAAAACATTATTTTGAGTGAGGTAACCCAGACACAGAAAGACAATTATCACATGTACTAACTCATAGGTAGTTTTAAAACATAAAGCAAAGAAAGCCAGCCTACAAACCACAATCCCAGAGAACTTAGACAACAATGAGGACACTAAGAGAGACTTACATAAATCTAATCTACATGGGAAGTAGAAAGAGACAAGATCTTCTGAGTAAATTGGGAGCATGGGGACCTTGGGGGAGGATTGAACAGGGGAAGGGAGAGGTAGGGAGGGGAGCAGAGAAAAATGTAGAGCCCAATAAAAATCAATAAGATAGAATATATTTTCACTGATATACACTACTTATCTAGATTTAATAGTATATAGTTATATAATTGAGCACTTAACTGATGAACTTAGTTCATTTGTGTTCATAATGATTGTTTTCTGATTTATCTATAGATATCTTTACTACATTAACTTGCTTGCTTAAATAAAAAAAAATATGATCAGTGACTTGGAAGGCAGGAACAGGTACATTTCTTTGACTTTGAGTCCAGCCTGGTCTACACAGTGATCTCCCGTTTAGCTAAGGCTACATAGTGATATCTTGTCTCAAAACAAACAGATTAAGCAATTATACATCTAGAAAGCCCTCTGTCTGTTTTTCAGATCATTATGTGCTTATCTTTATAATTCTGTGGTTCCTCTGACAATTACCAGGTCCTTCCTTCTACTGAAAACGTTAGATGGGTAACATTGTAGAGCCAGCACCCACAAAATGTTAATATGACTGTTACATATTGTAACTGTATGCGTAAACACATGCTGTCAGTCTTTTCAAAGATACACAACAGTGTGCTTTCTTTAACTTGTATACCTCAAATGCTATCACTTCAGTGCGTATTCTGAAGACCTTTGCTTGAGTTAGAGTTAGTTCGTTCGTTTTCCCAAAGAACCTCTGCTGTGCTCTGCTATCATTTATTCCCACACAGGATTGGGCCCTAGAAACTTGCTGTGGTATAACAGCATCGGGAGGTGGGAAAAGCTTTTTGAGGTGGGGCTTTATGGGAGGTGACCTGATGACAGGACACCAGCCTTGGAAGGGACTCAAGCTCATCTCTAAGTACAGAGTTCTCAGGACTGTTTAGACTTTGAGAATTAACTCCTAGAAACAGCAAGCTCGACTCCTCCTCGGCCTCTGCCTTCTCCTTCCCCTTCTCCTGTCCTCATTGTCTTTTAGTCCAGCATGTGTTGCTATGAGCCCCGACGTCCTGTCCTCCTCATCAGAAGCCACTACGCCTTGGATCTTCAAAGTTATAAGCCAAAATACCTTCTTCGATGGTGTTCTAGTATGCCATCACAAGACAGACAAAGACAACATGATTTCAGATATTATAGAACCATACATATTACAGAAATGCTAAAAAATCTGGCCAACGTCTTCAGGTCTATTTCTGAGTTGGGTTTGGCATATTTGTCTAAGAACTCTATGTGATTTTTCATGTTGAAAGCCCATTGCTTTGACAATTACAAATACAGTGTCTCACTATCTAGTTCAGGCTGGCCTTGCTCTGGTGTCTTCCTGTCTCAACATCTGGAGGGTCAGAATTTAAGTTGTATGTACTTAAAATAATTATGCTTCAAAGAAGTATTCCATTTTATTTGCTACTCTCTGTGTCCAAATTCTTATAACTATATTAAATAAGGAAAGGCATATCTTTTATCATGTATATCATATGATTTCACTTCTGCACCCCTGTGATTTTAAATAACAAAACTTAGCTATTTTAAAGAAATAAATATACTTGAAGTGTGATGAATTAAGTTTATTTTTTAAAAAGTGAGAAATATTTAAATATTTAAATATGAAAATTAATGGTCCTATAAGATATAAAAAGAATTTACTTTTAAGAATGAAATGCCATAGGGTTCCTTTTCAGAATAATAAAAATACATTCGATTGTTTTCTAGGTTTGGTTGTTTACACTTGTAATGCTTGCCCTTAAAAAGTAGGATGATTGTTGTGAGTTCAAGGATGACCTGGGCTACACAGTGAGCTCCAGACTAGCTTGTGCTACACACAGAGAAATATCTTGTCTCAAAAATGATCTGATTTTTTTAAAACAACATAAAAAATCTGAACAGCCTAAATAATCATACATTTTTACATCCCACTAAACCAAAACAAAGCAAAAACAACTCATCTCCATAGGAACCCTAAACAGAGTAAACTTTTGTCACTCTCACGCCAAATTCCAGCAAAGAGCATAGTTCACAGACATTGCCATCTAGTGTCCAACTTTGGAATTATTTGTAAAATTCCTGTACTCTAAAGTGATTATTTCAAAATGTGAATAGATTCTTGATTGAAATTTCAAGTCAGAACCAGAGATCAAGAATTTCTTTTCTCTTTTCTTCTATTTTCCTTCTCTGTTCCTTCTTCTCTCCTCCCCACTTCTCCCCTCCCCTCTGCTTTTCTCTCCTCTTCTCTCTTCCTCCATCCCTTCTCTTCTCCATCTCCCTTCCTGGTGTGAAAAACCCTCTGTCTCTGTGTTGCTTTTATTGGTAATTGAATAAATCTGTTTAGGCCAGTGGTTTAGCAGAACAGAGCTAGGTGGGGAAAATTAAACTGAATTCTGGGAGAAAGAAGACAGAGTCAGGAGAAGCCATGTATCCACCACTGGGGACAGCTGCGCCAGGACCTTACTGGTAAGCTACAGCCATGTGGTAATACACAGATAAATAGAAATGGGTTAACCAAAGATATAAGAGCTAGCAATGTATATAAGTAATTGGCCAAGCAGTATTGCAAATAATACAGTTTCTGTGTGATCATTTCGTGGTCTGGGTAGCTGGAAACAAACTAGCAGTCCCCAGCAACACCTTCATTTCTCTCCTTCCTCCACACCTTGCCCCTCTCCTCTCCCTTCTCATCTCTGTCCCTTTTTAACCTACCTACTCTTGCCTTCCCAGAGACAGGGCCTCACTATGTAGACCAGACTGGCTTCAAGCTGTGATATCCCTGCCATCATATTACTTATGCTAAGATTATAGGCATGGACTGCTAAGCTTAGCTGAAGGGAGAAACCATCAAGGTAGCTGAGCAGTGTCTTAAAAACTGAGGAAAGAAAAGAGCGGGTTACTAAAGTTGTGCATCTCTAATATGCAGGAGGACATAGAGAACGTGCCGAGCAGCCAGAACACTCCGGGATGAACACATAACATGAAGAGTCAATCTTTTCCTTTAAATCTCTCTCTCTGTGGTATGCATATGTTTGGGCATGTATGTGAACATATGTACGTGTTGGTATGCAGGTGTGCACGTACAATGTGGATGTGGAGGACAGAAGTTGATGTCAATGTCTTCCTTAGTCATTATCCATCTTGTCTTTTAGATAAGGTCTCTTCAGTGAACTTGGAGTTCATTATTGCTGGTCAGCAACCTCCAGGGTTCCTCCTGTCTCTGCCTCCCCAGCACTGAGGTTAAAGACACACGGAGAGGCACTCAGCTTTTAAATGGGTACTGGGGATCTGAACCCATTTAAAAATTGCTAGTGATCACAAAGAGAAGCAAGAGTTGAAGAGCAGGAATTCACGATTGTTACTGAAGAAGCTGACGATCGCCCTCTGCACAGGAGAGCAGGCTGTGGTAGTATTTAGAAGTATAGTGAGATTTCTGAGAGCAAAGCCTGTGCGTGCTTCTGCAGAGAATGCAGGTCAAAGAGAAACTGTTCTGCGGAACTGTTAATAAAAGTAATAATAAATATGACTTGATAAAACTTGTAGCACAAATAATAAATACCCAGAGACAGACACTGGGGTTCAAGCTGAAGATTAGAAAAGCAAAGCAGCCAACCACTAGAGAGTCCTTTTACCTCTCCCAAATCTTCAGACCAGAAGGGCAAGATTCTGTCTCCACAAATCCTCAGACTCCACATTCCACTGAGTTCCTGTCTCTTCCTCTTCATGTTACTCTCTCTGCCCAACCATATCGCTCCTGTCTCCACCTCCGTAGTGCAGGGACTAGAGATGTGTGACTCCCAAACACCGGAAAAGTTGTGAGCCATCACCACCTGGATCTGTTTCTGGATTGATCTTGTGTAGCCCAGGTAGCCTTGAACTCACAGAGATCTGTCTGC
Organism: Dicrostonyx torquatus; assembly: GCA_028555095.1. Classification (NCBI taxonomy): domain Eukaryota; kingdom Metazoa; phylum Chordata; class Mammalia; order Rodentia; family Cricetidae; genus Dicrostonyx; species Dicrostonyx torquatus. The sequence continues at coordinate 1,523,872 of JAQHUG010000074.1, forward strand.
CTCTGTCTCCTGAGTCCTGGGATTAAAAGTGTATGCCACCACTCCCAGTCTCTAGTGGCTTAACTTTGCATCCTGATCTTCAGGCAAACTTTATTTATTAAAATACAAATAAAATATCACACATTCCTTTTTTATTTTAGACAAAATAACTAATATAAGAAAAGCTATATACAATAAATACATATATTATATAAGCAATAAGTACATCAACAGTGTCTAGTCCATTTGCATTTGACAAATTCAGAGAAAATACCCCATTATCTATCCTATCTTGATGAGTCCAAACTCTTATTTACTTTCAATCATAACTTGCATTACTATCCAAAACTTTTTTTGATAAACTCAACCTTATACACCTTACATCTCTTTAATGAGCTCCTTTTCTATGTTTGGTAAACAAAGAAAACTACGGTTATAACTATTTAGTATTCAACTCCCTCAGAGACCCAAGAAGTAAATAATATTAACTGAGCAAGCAGGAAGTGTGAGCAAGTGACTTCCAGAAATGTGAGAAATGACAGAAATAGCTGTCTGCCTGGACAGTCACCTAAAGTTCCTCTGCAACGATGGGGCATTCATCTTTGGTCTATGGTCCTGGCATATCTGACAGAGTTTTCTATGAAGCAGTATATTCTGAAGGTCTGTCCCTTCCTGTGTTGACAATGTTTGACAGTCACTGTGTGTGTATGTGTGTATGTGTGTGTGCGTAAGTGCGTGTGTGCTCTGCTTGTCCAGTCTAATTGGTACAGCATATTGTCAATAGTTGAGGCAAGGGCACTTTCTTGCCCAGTGACTTACTCCTGCCACAAAGAAAATAAACTCCATGTGGAGTTTTTTCGATATCCATCATCTTCTCTGAAGTAGATTGGTACTGTCAGGAGCAGATGTGTCTCATTGTCATTAAAAAAAGAGCCCAGGTTATTAAACATCTCAAATGCCATATTTTGTAGATCTCTGAAGAGTTTGAAGATGACCTGTCTAAAATATATCTTTTTTGATCTTGAAAACTTGACTACAAGTTTGATTGTAATAGGTGAATAACTAATAACCTGCATTTCCTTATTATGTTAAACAGTTGATAATAATAATTTTCAATGGCTAGAAATTTGCAGTACATTGTTAAATGAACTGGGTAGGTATAGTACCTTGAACAAGAGTAAAAAATGTATGTACAGTATGTTCTAACAAAATTATTCTCAAATTTGTATCAATATACAAAATTTGTATACAATATACAAAAGTCCAATCCAATGCAAAATTTTAAAACTAGTAGTTGCTTTTAAAAAATAGATTCAATAATCTACCTTTTTAGTCTTTTTTTTTGTTTTGTTTTTCGAGACAGGGTTTCTCTGTAGCTTTGGAGCCTGCGCCGGAACTAGCTCTTGTAGACCAGGCTGGTCTCGAACTCACAAAGATCCACCTGCCTCTGCCTCCCGAGTGCTGGGATTAAAGGCGTGTGCCACCACCGCCCGACCCTTTTTAGTCTTACTATATTTATATCCTCTGTTTCTTTCTTTTCAGAGTAGATTCAGTAATCTGCCCTTTTATCCTATTATTTCCATATCTTTTTTTCAGAGTAGATTCAATAATCTACCCCTTTATCCCATCATATCGATATCTTCTTTTTGCATTTCAAAACAAGAACCTTGAATCTAATCTCATTTGTTTAGCTTTTTCTGACCATTACCAATAACAACTTGTAACCAATCTCCTTAAACAATGACAAATATCCATAACCCAATGAAAGACCAAAACCCACTTACCCCAACTCTTGGTAATGTGGGTCTTGTATTCTTAAATTTACTTCCTGCTGTCTGGGTGCGATGATATCTTTAGGGGATCCTGAAAAGAAAAATTTGGTTTAATTGTCAAGTTCTGGGAGAGGTAACTGTATTATTTCTTGCCTAGTCTTTGCATAATGGGAAAGTGTAGGGCTTGTTTCAAGTCCTGGCTAGAGTAGTCTGTGAGGCTGGACCATTCCAGCTAGCCACCTCAAAACTGTTCTGAGCAGTTTGAAGTCCAAAGCTGATCTTTAAGTAGTGTTTTTCAGCTTAGTGATGCTATCATATTCCTGGAGGAAATCGTTATTATGGGGCCCTCTCCTCATTTTGAAGACTTCAAAGTTCACTGAAGAAAACTGATAGAGACTCAAACCTGAAATCATATACTGGAAGGTAGATGAAATCTTTTTCTAGAATTACTTAGTACTCTATGTGACCATTAATATCATGACATAAAGTTTAATATATATGTATATATAAATCTTATAAAATTTATACCTTAAGAAAAGCTGTTAAAGATTCAATAAAAAGCAAAGGATTATGAGATTAGTGGCAATAAAATAGTCCTTAAGTATTTGTTGTTTTTTTTTTTTTGTCCCATATCAGGTGGCTCTTCTAACATGAGACAGAGATTTTGGATTTCACTTTAATAAGCATGCTTGGGTTTAGAGAAGGAGAACCACACTCCAACTTCAAAGTTTGTTTCAATCTTTAATTGGACGGGGACTACAAACACCATTTGCATTATATGTCTGTAAAGAATAGCAGAAACAAGCATGTGGGAAGATTTATGGAATTTTATACTGTTGGAAATGTGAGATACCAATGGACAATTTGGTCTTTTTCTTGAGACTTTTTCTTTTCTGGATGATTTGTCTTCTTTTTTTCTTTCTTTTTTTCAGATGTCTCATTTGTTCAATGGTCTTCAGATTCCTTATCTGGATACCTTTATTCTCCTGAAAAGACAGAAACAAAACCCTTCCCCAACCCTAATTTTGGGAAAGTTCTCTTTTGGCAAGTTATATCTGATCAAATGAAAAGTATTTTTTAGTTTTATAGGTTAGTTTAGATTAAACGACCATGCTGTTTGATGAACTATCATTTCTTCTAATTAAGAGGTGTCTCTTGTTCAAACTGAATCAGTTTTGAGGGCATCCATAGCTTTTCTTCTCCTGTGGAAGCGAAGCAAGACCCCCTTCCTCAACGTAACACATGTCCTGGTTTCCATTCTGAAGTCAGTACATCTTTAAATTATATCGACTGATTCAATTCAGTTTTTTTTATACTATCTGATGTTTCTACACAGCTGTTGTTTTTTTCTCCTTAGCATTTAGAAAATTTAAAGTTAATAAAGCATTATGCAATCTATTTCTGGGGGTCTTTATCATTTGTTTCTATTTATTTAACATATCCTTTAGAGTTCAATTTGATCTTTCTGTAACTGCCTGCCATGTTGGATTATATGGTACGCTTGCAATATGCTTTATATTATATTGAGCAAAAAACTGTTTCATTTTCTTAGAGAAATATGCTGGAGCATTGTCTGTCTTTATTTGTAGGGGTATAGCCATGATGGCCATAACTTCTATTAAATGTATGATTACTGAATCAGCCTTTTCCAAACTCAAAGCAGTTTCCCCTTGAAAACCTGAGTAGGTATCAATGGTATGATATACATATTTTAGTTTTCAAAATTCTACAAAATGGAATGCATCCATCTGTCAAATTTCATTCCTTTGAGTACTCTTTGGATTACTTCCTGCAGGTAGTGGTTGGTTGTTTAAAGAACAAGTAAGATATTTCCTTATAATTTCCTTGGCTTGTTGCTACATGATAGAAACATCTTTTTTAAACCTTCTGGCCCAATACAGTTGACCCATCTCACACTCTGCTTTGTCTGAGATAAAGTTGCAGTCCCTAAAACCTAAACATTTACATCCTGAAGAGGCCAATTTGATGCTGAGATTCTGATGAAATTATTGTTATATCCACACTCCAGTGAGTTCCTGTCTCTTCCTCTCTATATTCCTCTGCACCCAGCCATATTGCTCCTGTCTCCACCTCCATAGTGCTGGGATTAAAGGTGTGTGACTCCCAAACACTGGAACTAAAGGTGTGAACCACCACCACCTGGATCTGTTTCTCAATTGATCTTGTGTTGCCCAGGTAGCCTTGCACTCACAGAGATCTGTCAGCCTCTGTCTCCCGAGTTCTGGAATTAAAGGCGTGTGCCACCACTTCTTGACCTTTAGTTGCTTATCTTTGCACTCTGATCTTCAGGCAAGCTTTATTTATTAAAATACAAATAAAATATCTCTACAAATTTTTACTTGGATAATTGTCTCAACCTCTACCATTAGCACATATACAAATGTTTTGACTTTGAAGTGTCCTTTCCTTTATTTTAGGTTTGACCTTTGGGACAAAAGCTGAGCATGTTTGTCCCCTTTAATCTGCGAATGAGTTCTAGTCCCTTGAGCTAAGGGTGCCCAAACTGTGTCTAACACCTTTCCTTTTGTCTTTTAAGATCAAAAAAATATTTCAAGGTGTGTGTATATGTGTGTGTGTGTGTGTGCACGCACACACGCATGCGTACGTGTGTACATCTGTGCACAAGTAAGTTTGGTGCCCACAGAACCTAGAGGTGCTAGATGGGAGCTTGTGAGAAGCCTGAAGTGGATGTCAGGAACCAAACCCTGGTCACCTGAGAAAACAGCATGCAATCTGACTGACTGTGTCATCTTTCCAGCCCTTTATTACCATTAACATGTTGGTTTTGATTTCCTTAGCTTAATTTCCATGCACTTCACACACAAGGCCCAGAGACCCCTGAGCTGCAACTGATCCAATTGCCTCCTTCTTGAGGACTAGCTCTCATGACACCAGAAGGTGGTTTGCATGCTTATAAAGGAAAGAAGTAACCAATAGTCCTTCCCAGCTATGATATCTACAAACCACATCCAGGACCAGCATGACATGATTACTCTAAAGGTGCAACAGAGACAAATATACTTTGGTAGTAACCACCAGCTGTCTAATTGGACCTAAGACCTGCTCAACATGTATGAAATTATGGCTGATGCTGGAAAATTTACCCAATACCCAGGGATAGTTAATTCATGGATCTTCGAGAAGAAGAACCTAAACCACCACTTCACTAAAGCAGCATAATCGCTAGCTACATTCTAACTGCTTGTCAGATGAATGTCGTCCTCACCCCTCATGGAGGAAACTTCTCAACAGGCGAAGACAATTACAGAAAGCCACAACCAATCAAAATGCAGAGTTGTGGAGCTCTGTTCCAGTGAATACATTCATGCAGGGAACCATGGGGTTGGTTTGGCCTAGCTATCTTGAGAAGCATGCATCAAAGGTTTTTTAGATTAGAGCCCATGGCTCCTGGGGCACAACGAACCTTCCATTTTCTAAGAGACCAATGCTCTCCCTTGGGCAGCGAACCATTCAGGCCACTTTGTGGGTCTCTGTATGTCCTCTTAGTAGTCAATGAAGCTTGGAGGGCTGACAGTACAATTGGTCTTAGACATTAATCTTGTGAACTCTGTATGACTTGCAAACTTCACTGTATCCTGGCAACTACAACTGTATTGGTCCTGCCGACTGCCATTATATTCTGCTTCTGATAAAGGTATAAAATGCCTGATTGCTTTCAATAAAATTGTTACAGCCTCAGTTTGTCTGTGGCCCTCTAACATGACAGATTTTAATTTTTGAGGCCACGCCAGGTGACCTTAGTGTGGTAAGCGTGGGCACTTACACATCGACAACACAACTGCACCCAAGGCTCAGGAATCACTCCAGGACAGACTGAGCAAAGGCCGCAAGAGTGAACGAAACAGGGGGTTTGTTGTGAGGCTGTGTCTCCTAGGAATGTCATGTCAGAAGTTACACCTACCAAGTCCCAGTAACATGATTGCCTAAACATGAGCTGGACAAGGATGACTTCAATAGACACACTAATGTGGACAGGGGATGGCTCAGGAGGCCTCAACCTTACACAAAGAACTATTGGCAACAAAGCAATGCCGAGATGGGTAGAAATAGTCTCTCCCAGGGAAGAGTACAATTGGTTATGGAATACCAAAAGGCCAGCCGTGAAAACATACATACAGCATTCTTCAGACTGAGCAGGTTGCATTTATGTATTTTGGAACATACATACAGAACACATGTGACAACAATTAACGAAGAAAGAAGCCATGAATTTGAAAGAAAGCTCGGAGGGATTTATGGGAGAGTTTGGAGGGAGGAAAGGAGAAGGGGGAAATGATGTGATTATAACCTCAACAAATACACTAATAAAAAACAAAACCCCCGAATGGATTTATTTTTATTTTAAATTATGTGTACATGTGTATATGTGTATGTGCTTGTATATGTGTGTGCCAGAAGAGGGCACTGGGTCCTCTGGAGGAGATAGTTACAGACAACTTGGGGCCTCTGGAAGAGCAGCAAGGTCTTTTAACTACAGAACCATTTCTCCAGCCCAATGATGATATCTTATTATGTACCAAGATCCTACCTAGATCATGACCTTACTTTTCTTTCTTTTCTTTTTTGTCTTTCTTGGTCTTTTCTTTTTAGCCTGAGTGGGCTAGCTTCTGATTGTCCAGTGTATTCATTGGCCTTGAAAATTCTGAGGACTATTTATTCAGAATTTTGTAGCATATCCCACTATTGGAATTTGATTTATAATTATTATGTATTATATTATATTAATTGTTATATGACAAGTCTTAAAAGGTGATTTTTAGTAGAGGAAGATCACAGAGGTGGCATATCATTCCTTCTACTGTATGAGGGTTACACACTAGCTACCTCATTGTCCACTGGCCCTGGATCTGGGAGAGTCCCTCTACTGTATGAAGGTTACACACTAGCCACACTAGCAACCTCATTGCCCTGGATGAGGAAGATTCTGCCACTTTTGTCACAACCAAGTTGCTCTTTCATGCTCTGTTTCTGAAATATGCTCTTTGGAAGGAAGCATGCACAGCCCACAATGCAGGTCAGGGCCTGGGCTCCTGCACCTTTACAGGCTCTACGTCAACTATTTGAAATTCTGCACGGGAGGTCTCTTCCTTCTCCATTAATTCCTTCAGTCATGTGTGTGTACCAGCAGATTCACGGCTGTTGGTTTTACATTGCGGGTACTCCAACATCACCGTTGCTCAAAAGTTCTCTCGGTTGACCACTGGGAGCTCTCTCAGTTGGCTCCTGTGTTCTTCCACAGATCCTCACCAACAACCCATTTATTTATTTTTAGCATTCTTCTCTTCCTTTGTCTCCCATCCCTTCTCTCTCTTTCTTCTTTCAAAGTTTCTTGGGCCCCAGGCTGACTTAAAACTCACCATTTAGCTAAGGGAGACTTTGAATTTCTGGCTCCTGCCTTCCCATTCTGAGAGCTGGGGCTTGGGGTTTCCACAGCGTCACATCCAGTTTACAGCATGCTGGGAATGAATCTGGGGCTTCACATTCGCTAGCCGAGTACTCTGTCAACTGAACTCTATCCCAAGGCCTGCATTTTTCTTATTTCCTGAGTAAAATATGCTTCAGATCATCTTAAATAGTTTCTGCCATGGATTTTTTTTTATTGGAAATGACATTGGAAAGCATTTTCTTGTCTGTAAACACTGGAAATCAAATGTCTGGGTGTTAGGTACTTGTTCTGCTGGATGTGACTTCTTTTGAGCGCCTCTGAGCTAACAAAGAAATACATTTTCATATTGTACTGATTGTTGTTTGTCAACCTTTGACACTAACCTAGACACACCTGGGAAAAGGGACTCTCTACTGAGGAACTGCCTCCATCAGATTGTCCTATAGTCAAGTCTCTGGGGACCATTCTCTTGTTGATTAAAGAACAAGGAGGAGGGTCCTAGCTCACTGTGGGAGGTGTCACCATTGGGCAGATGGTTCTGAATTATACAAGAAAGCAGGCTGAGAAATCCATGGGGAACAAGCAGGGTTTTTTTCTCCATGGTTTCTGCTTCAGTTCCTGCCTCCAGGTTCCTGCCTTCGGTTTCTGCCTTGACTTCTGTTAAGAGATCATGACTCGGGAAATTCAGGCCAAATAAACCTTCTCCTTCCCAACTTGCTTTTGATCAGTGCTTTGTCACGGCAATAGAAAACAGACTAAGACAATACACCGTTTACATACACACGCACACTGCACACACACACATTTCTAGATATATTTATATTTAACTAAGAATTCCTCTTACCTTAAGTTTCAATCCCCATCAGTGCCATCCATCCATCTACTTACTTGTTCAATTCTGTCACATTAATATCACAACATGAGAACTGTTAGCTGGTACTCCAATGACTTTACCACCCAGCTCCTTCTGTCTTAGTTTTGTTTGTTTTTTGTTTTTTTAAGATAAGATTGAATTATGTGGCCAGGTGGTGGTGGTGCATGCCTTTAATCTCAGCACTCGAAAGGCAGAGGCAGGCAAATCTCTGTGAGTTCGAGGCCAGACTGGTCTAAAGAGCGAGTTCCAGGACAGGTTCCAAAGCTACAGGGAAACCCTGTCTCAAAAAACCAAAAATAAATAAAAAAAGATTGTACTATATAACATTGACTGGCCTGGAATTCTTGATATACAGACTAGGCTGGCCCTGAACTCATGGATATCCACTTGCCTGTCTTCCGAGCGCTGGGATTAAAGCCATGTGCCACCATACCCAGCTTTCATTTATCTTTAATCTCAGAGATTTCATTCATTTCCATAATAACTTAGCTTGAAATCTTTCCCCCTGGCTTTTAGTGAGGTTGTGGAGAAACGAAAGTGATTAGAGGAGGAATTTACACGTTAAAAGTGATTAGCACACTTGAAGACTGGCACACTTCAATTGTCAAGCTCCTACTATGTGGGAGATTTGGGTAGGGGACTATAATTTCAAGATCAGCCTGTACTTCATGGCAAGATTGGGCTCTTGGTGAGACTTGATTCCCCCCTCCAACCATTGTATATGGAAGTACACTGAAATCATTGTAAAATTTAAAATTTAAAATGATAGAGCTGGGTGGTAAAGTCATTGGAGTACCAGCTAACAGTTCTCATGTTGTGATATTAATGTGACAGAATTGAACAAGTAAAGTATCATACACACAAAAAAATCATCATAATTTTAAAAAGCCACTTTGGTTTTTATATAGATAAGGTAGCAGAGACCAGATATATTTTCACATGAAACAGCTAGGGAAACCCAACAAAGGTATGTGTCTTAGTTAGGGCTTCTATTGCTGTGAGGAGAGACCATGAGCACTCTTATAAAGGAAAATATTTAATGAGGTGACTCACTCACAGTTCAGAGGTTTAGTCCATTATCATCATCATGGTAGGACAAGGTGGCATACAGGCAGACATGGTGCTGGAGAAGGATCTGAGAGTTTTACATCTTGATATGCAGGCAACAGGAAGTGGTCTGAGATAGCGGGTATGGCTTGAGCGTATATGAGATCTCAAAGCCTGCTTCCACAGTGATACACTTCCTTCAACAAAGTCCTAGTAGTGCCACTCCCTTTGGGGGGGCATTTCTTTCAAACCACTACAGTATGTGTCAAACAGTTGTTTTCTGAGCATGGGTAACAGGCAGGCGAGTGCAGTGATATCAGTGATATTGGACAGAGAAGCACTGATATCAAACATTAGAAGCTGTCTTTGCTAAAAAGAATGGGACTACAGGGTAACGAAACATAGGCTGAAAGCCTAGCATATCTGTTTTCACTTTGTGTCTGTCACCTTACAGTTTAGCCTGTTGAATCTCTGCATGGATCCATGCTAATCATTCTAGGAACGCCCAATTTAAAACCCTTTGAGATGCAATCTATTGCATTTTCCTTTAAGGCTGAAGGGACAAAGTTAAGTGAAGCACCACTGTCTCTAAATCTGAAGTCATCTAGGTTGGAACAGTAGAGCATCAAAGGATGGGTCACATCCCACATGCAAAAAATTTCCTATGATGTGTAGGCACTCTCAGGAGCCAGAGTGATCATCTTATGGGTACCAGATTGTTCCCTTCAGGCAACAAGAACTGCTTCTGGTTCCCTTGCAGAACCAGAACTGAGATAATGATCACCCAGACAACACTTTGCGGAACTACAAATTCATCTTCGTTTCTGCCTCCAATCCTTTCTCTACTTAATGTTGAAGCTTATGTCACTGCCCTAAAGATAAAACTTGGGGTCACTGTGTTCCCCTTCCCAAAGTGTCACACTGATTTAATCTCCCTTCTTCTTAGTATTACTTATGTCATAAATTGGTGAGACAGAGGGCCCATCTTTACTTGCGGGGGCTAAAGCAGCAAGGGAATTGCCTTAAAACTCCTGTAGCAATGGGAAAATAAACGAAGTCCTATATTTGTGCAGCTTATTACCCACAGAGACCATTGTCCAGGGAGGTAGAGCCAGGGTAGAGCTCAACTTTACCTGAACTAAAGAGATGGAGCTGGGAGCTTGAGGCAGGGAAGCGCAGCAGGGACAGAGGGAGGAGAGCATGCACAGAGTGAGAGCCAGATTGCAGAGTCCACCTGAGGGAGAGCAGGCAGGCAAACCCAAGTGAGTCAGGCGAATACCCCTTAAAAGGGCCTGAGAAGAAAGGCCCCAGAGGAGTTTGTGTTCCCACCAGTCCCAGTGGAAAACCTTGGTATGACCAGGGTTTCAAAACAACTGGGAAGGATTCAGGTCAGGACACTTTATTAGCATAAAAGAAAACTTCCTCTTAGGTGTCGTGTTTTTGGTTAAGTGGGAAATCATGACAAAAGTTTTACAGAGAGAGGTTTGTTTTTTTTTAAAACAAAACAAAACAAACAAACAAACAAAAAAACCCACGCATCTGAGAACCTATTAGGAAGCAGGACGAAGCAGGACTCACAATTTTTAAAACAACTGCCTGATGTGAGTTTTAGTCAGCTCCACCCTGGGCAGTGACCACAATGATTTGACAGTTGTATTGTGCTCAGTGGCTCAACTTACTTATCAAGAATTTATCTGACTCTTGCTTTATGGACACTTTTATTTCATTTTGACATTGTTTTGTCTACCTTTTGTGAGCCACATAGCCCCTGTTCCTTCTTAGCATCCAGTAACCCACGTTAAGTTTGCACGCCTGCCTCCCTCAGAGCAAGGTCTCAGAACTATCTGAGCTCTGTCTCCTGACCTGGAACTCTGAAGCCCCAAAGTAAACCTTTGTTATTTTTGCAGTTCCTGAGTTTAGATTGACACCTGATAGATAGATACCATAGGGAAATGAGAGCAAATGCCTTCTTTCTTCCTTACCAGCTTTAAAAATCAGTTGGCAGGCTGGAGAGATGGCTTAGCAGTTAAGAGCACTTATTGCTCTCCCAGAGGACCTGCGTCTGATTCCCAGAATCCACATGGCAGCTCACAACGGTCTGTAACTCCAGTTCCAAGGGATTTGATGCTCTCCTTGGGGCTCTATGGACATCAGGCACCAATATAGTGCATAATCATACGTGCTGGCAAAACTCTCGTGTACGTGAAAATAAAAAGCTGGTTCCGCAGCAGCTCCCAAGGATAGCCAGTCCTTAAACGATGTCTAGAAACACTGGGACTCAAACACACTTCATAGTCTCTTCATCTTGTGCTTGTCCCACTAGTCTTCCAATTGCGTCATTTTTGACGTGAGAAAGCTTTAGAGCTTGGCAGTAAGATCAGCTTACGATCAATGAGCACGCCCATGGCTGAGAGTGTGTCTAAGAACACGCAGGAATGGAGACTCCCCCAGTCTGGCTCCAGACGTGGCACTTTTCTTTTTCTTTATGTGAATCTTGGAATCTTTTAAAAAGAAAATATTTTTTAGGTGCATACATAAGAATAGCTTTATTTATGACATTTTCATAAACCTGTACTGTTTCACGCACATTTTCCTGTTCCTTGTTCTGGAATGCTCTTTTAGTCTCCTTCCTGTTACTGGCTGAATTTAGAGCTGTATCGGTGTTCAGTCCTACATCCAGCCCCTTACACTAGAATTCTCTAGACAGAGCTAAAGAGAAACATTGGCATTTTAAGTGGTGGAGGAATAAGAATAGAACTGCATTTTATAAGTACCAGTCTGACTCAGTATTGGGACTGGAGAGGGTGGCTGGGGAGTATATGTTGCATGTCTGTATGTACATGTTCAGGTTAGATGTGGGGGAGGGGCCAATTTGAGTTCTTATCAGTGGGGTAATACGGGTTGACTGGCTTAGTAAGAGGCTAACCTAGCAGGCCTTAGGTATTGATCGGTGTGTGCATGTGTCCGTGTCCGTGTCCGTGTGTGTGGTACTGGAGGCTGGTTACCGGGGCAGAGGTGAACTGCTGTTTGTGTGATTGTGGTACAGGAGCAGAAGGTTATGGGGATGGGAAGGGAGGGACTATAACTCCTGGAGGAGGCCTCTCGCTCCCAGCTCCATTCTTTTACGAACTGGTCTTGGAATAGACGAGGTTGAAAGCACCCTTTATAGGTGATCATTCGGGCTTGCTTACTAGGGGACTTGAATGCCAGTACTCAACGTACTAGAGTAGCCCCTCTGGGATTAGCTAGTGGTGAAAAACACTGCGTAGAAACATCCTGATATGAAGTGTGTGTGTGTGTGTGTGTGTGTGTGTGTGTGTGTGTGTGTTTCCAAGTGGCCGAGCAGGCACTAAAACATTGTGCACTGAGTAGAATTTTAAAGCGATGAGCAACATGTGAACGAGCTAGTCACTAAGCTAATTCTTCCTTTTGCAGGGCTGGGAAACATTTTTGGAAGGTGGCCTAGTTGATAAGTGCACAAATCGAGCGTGTGGAAGCCATAGGCTAGCGGAAGAAAACTAGAGAGCAGCACAAGTCCACGTCAGCTTCTTCCCCAAACAGCCTCCGCCCGGAGCATCTCCCACGCCCGTCCGCAGGCCGCCCCCACTGCTCACTTAGTGCGCGTGCCCAGCATCCGGAGCGGTGTCCCTCCCGCCACCCGCCGCCCGCCCACATTAACCCTCAGGCTCCGCCCCTTCTTCTGGGTCAAGGCGGAGCTTCAAGCGTCGCCCCTGGTGATTGGACGTTGAGGTTCAGACCCCGCGCCTCCCGCTTCGCTCCGCCCTCCACGCCGCAGAGACGCCGAGCTCGAACCCAGGCGAGCGCTAGCCAGGGCGCACGTCAGCGCGCGCCCGGAGTCCCGCGCTCAGGCCCCGCCCCTTCCCCTGCTCCGCCCCGCCCCCGGCTTCTCGACTCAGGCTCGGCTCCCAGGCTCTCGCTCAGCAGCCAGGCATCCGCGCTTCGCGGCCATGGAGATTCCTGGGAGTCTGTGCAAGAAAGTCAAGCTGAGCAACAACGCGCAGAACTGGGTGAGTGGAGCGCGAGGAGCGGGGGCGGCTGTGAGAGCCGCGGGCTGCCAGTACATCCTGTGGGAGCCGGGGGCGGAGACCCGGGCGGCAGCGGCCCGCGGAGGCTAGCCCTGGCCAGGCTGGCGAGGCCGAGGGCTGCGGCGGAGACGGAGTAAGGCGCCTCTGCATGATCCTCGTTTTCTCGGCTCTGCCCATGGGCTTGGGCCGGCTTGGGTCGGTGGCCACGTCTCTGCATCTCTCAGTTGCAGTGTGCTGGGAGCATACCCAACAATGTGGCCATTCATGCATCGGGACTGCACGGAACTGAGGTTCTTTGTGTCTCTGTTTTAAATCGGAATGCCTGACACAGACATACTTTTAAAGACTCGATTCCCGGTGACAGTTAGGTGTGGGAAGATTAATGGGTTCTAACATGGAGCAGCGATTGCCAGTTGGCCTTATTGGCCAAGTACTGTACCCTCAGAAGGTTGTTTTCTTCTGTAGTTATTCATTGGTGGCAGAAGCTAAGATGGTAAGCGCGAATGTGGAGACCGTCCAACTTTGGAGGCTGCAAAGGCACTGGTTTTAGGTTTAGATGGAAGTCTTTATTACACAGCTAACAGGATGATGAGGTTTAAATTCAGTTTTGCAAATCATCACTTGCCCTTGGCAAGTCATGGGGGAAGAAAAACGCTGTTTCAGGCGAATGTTCTTTCGAAGTCGTTAATTTACCCTGTCTGCTGTCGGGATCAAGAATTCTTACTGTCTTCAGTCTTTTCCTTAACTTCTTAGAAGGCGAGGAGGGACGGGAGATAAAAGGGAGATGAGAGTATTGCAAGGAGACCCGGACTTCTGGCGTGGGCTCCAGCCCCAGCCTTACCATTTATAAGCTGGCCGATCTTGAGCAGAGTCGCTGTACTTTGAATCTCGGATGACTGAGGGTGTGACAGTGTGACCTTTCCAGGATTATTTTCATGAGTAGAGAAGATAATGAACTTGAAAGGGCAAAGAAACCTTTCAACAGGTATTTAATGGGCAGGGAAATAAGTTGATTAAATCAGAGTATTTAAAAAATGATTTCAGTAACACTGTCTACAAGTCATTTATTTACTTAAAATTTATGTTATTATTTATGTATCTGAGCGTTTTGCCTACCTGTATGTACATGCACCATGTGTGTGCCTGTGTCCAGTGAGATCAGAAGGGGGTGTTGGATCTCCTTAGACTGGAGTTACAGACGGTTGTGAGCCACCATGTGGGTGCTGGAAATTGGGCACAGGTCCTTTGCAAGTCTAACTCCTCTTAACCACTGAGACAATTCTCCAGCCCCAAGTCATTTATATGTATTACACTGTTTGCTAAATGAGTGTATATCTTATGTAGTGATTCATTCTTGACATGGATAAAAACAAGACAAACAAACAAACAAAAAAAGTGGGGCTTAATGCAGTTGTCCATGGCAACTGATTGCAAGTGACATTTATCCCCTGATAGGTTGTCATGGACCAGAGTGAGTGGCCCAAGACATGAGTTTTATTGCAAGATTAGAAGGAATGTTAGTTTGGCGCCAGGTGATTTTATAAGTTTATGGAGGACCTCATATTTCTGAGGTGGGTGGGAGCCATTACGTCCTTGAGTGGAGACTTGCTTGACTCCTGAGGGAGTTTTTGTTGGGAGCAGAGATAACGATGGGGTGGAGCAGGTTTGTGTCCTGTCAATGTTTAGTTACAGAGTTAGGATGGTTTTATAGGAGATTTTGAATGGAGCTAGAATTGTTAGCTTTTTGAACTTTGTCTTTTCTCTCTGTAAATGGATAGCCTCCTCCACCACACTTAAGTCAATGGCTGAGTGCGTGTGTAAAGAAGCTGTACGCTGTTACTGCTCCCATTACGTAAAATTGATAATCCAGAAAGGCTGCTTTACAGGAGAAATGCAGGCACTGGCTGCATGATAGTGAGGATCAAGGAGATGAGAAGCATGCAGGTGTTTTTGTCACTGGTTGATCCAGTGTGAACGGCAGGCTGGAAGGAGCAAAGAAAGGCCAGGGAAGACCAGACTAGACTGAATGATGGAAAGAAGAGAAATTGTCAAAGGTGGTTCCGGAGTTTTGATCTGAGAAGTTGGCAAGACGGTTGAAATGTTGTATCTAAGTTAACTTTTGAGTTTTTGTGATGTTTGCTTGGGTGGGATTTAAAAACAAGGACCCTGGTTGAGTATGATGGGGAACACCTGCTACCCCAGAACTCAAGCTCATCACACTTAGCATCTCCGTTTTATTAATGTAGAAATTGAGATGCTGAGTTATTAGGGTGTCAGTTGGGATTTTAAGCCTGTATTTGAAGGACAACCTTAGTTGAAATATTTTGTAGAGTAATTCTAAGAGAAATCAAACCACCTGTGTAACAACAAAAAATTAAAGACCATGTTAAAATAAGTGAAAAATACAAAATGAATGTCAGTAATATATTTTCTTTAGCCTAATATAGCCCAAATATTTTTATTTAATATATTTTCAATATACATACATCAGTGCTGTTTGTAATCAGTGTAAAATTGCTGATGTTTTGCCTTTTGTACGTGAGATCTGAAGGGTGTTTTGATTTATCACACATCTTAGTTCAGGGTAGGCATTTAGCACCTGCTCTCTGGGCCCTGTGCACACTGGCTGACTTGAGTAGGACATAGAAAGGATGTTAATTAACATGTTGAGAGAAGATTCTAGTCTTCTGTGAGGGTTGGGTAAAAGAAGTGGGTTCATGAAAGACGAAGAGTAAGAGATAGGAAAATGTAGTTCCGTGATCCTAGGAAGTGCATTGTTAGACGTCACCACCTACCCACAGGTGTAGGAAAGAAGAGTCAAGAGTCTGGCTTCCACAGGAACCCCCTTCTGTGTCAGTCTGAAGTGTGAGGAGTATCGGTCTTAGCTGCGCCAGTCTTTCTAGCATGGGGTCACTTTCCATCGGCCCTTTGTAATGTGTCACTTGTGGTTGCTCATTGAGACTCAGGTGTCGCCCACCCTTAGAATCATCCAGCTGAATGTCCTGCTTGGGTTAGCTCTGTGGTGGGCTGGGTTGTCCAGAGCAGCCATCTAGTTAGTGTTCTTTTCAGAGACAAGTCTGAAACCCAGCATGAGATTCTGAAGCTTTCTGTTTTCTTCCCCTCCCTGTCCCCATACCTCTGTAGCTCGGCACACTTCCTCTTTACACCTCGCATCCTTAGGACTCTGTATTTCCTCCTGTCTGGGCTGTCTACAACCCTTTAGCCAGGACTGGGGTCTTCAGAGCACTGGGCTATTTTGCCTTAAGTATGTTGCCTCATGGGCCTCGTACAATACACTTGCTCCTGGGTTGAGTCTTCATGTGGCACTGCTACCCTGTCTGTGTAGACGTATTTCGTTAGAGATGTTTCATAGCCACTGAGCTCATACGTGGCAGGAAGGCAGAGGGGTAGAGTGTGGAGAACCCGGGTGCTTGTGAGAATATAAATCCCTAGTCTGTTTAAGGGAATGAACGATGTATGTGGTAGGATTCAGATTGCGGTTCTGTCCTTCAGCCATCTGCGAGATCATGGGCACATTCCCTTAACCCCCCGTGCTTCAGCATCCTCATCTCTAAGAAGGATTATTAAACAACCATCACCGTCAGGCTAAATTATGTGTATGTAAGGGTACAGGGGTTTAGTTAAATGTTAAGGCTCTGTGGTTCCTGACACATGAGTACTGTTCTTGCTGTTACTTATTGATCAATCACATGTTTAACACCTGCTTTGTATATGCACGCCTGGGTGGGCAGAGGAAGGGGTGCCGGAAGGAATTCTGCTCTGGTGGATTTTACCTTCTACTCGGGAGACAAACAGCCAAATAAATGACTGAGATAATTCCACCTCTCACCAGCTTTACATTTGCCCGTCTGTTCTCCTTTCGTAGAAGGCTTGCGGCCCAGTCTGCAGCTGGGGGAAGACTGAGATGGTACAGAGTGACTCAGGCTGAGGTGGGACATGTAGAGCCTCATTCACCATCGAGACTGGGACAGATCCTGGTCATCTGGGAGTGGATGCTACAGGAAGTACCCAGACGATAGGGAACGCTCAGATGCTACCAAGGAACATACTTTTAGTGCTGACTAATGGGCTTTGCATAAATATCCTCCAAAGGCCCATGTGGTAAAGCCTGGTTACCAGCCCGTGTGCTGTTGGTAGGTGGTAGAACCTTTAAAAGGTTCTGGTGGGAGGAAGTCTGGTCTTTGGGGACATTATGAAGGGGCGGTTGGACTCCTGCCCGCTTCTATTACTTCCCAGCTGCCATGTGGTGAGCATCTTGTTCCTCATGTCCTCACCATCGCAAGATTTTGCCTTATAACAGTCCCCAAGGCAGCTGGGCAGACACCGTGGCCTGGAACTCCTGAGTCTGAGTCTGTCTTGCTGTTTTGTTATTGTAATGGGAAGCCTAGAAGGGTCTTTGTTGTCTAGTATGGTAGCCACTAGCCACACATGGCAACTTTATTGTAAAATAAAATAAACTCAGTGCCTTCGTTGTACTAACCACATATTTTTAGTGATCATTACACATACCATGCTTTTCTGCCTGATTCATTTTCAATGCAGCAGGCAAGAAATTGCCAGGATACATCGTTTTTAGTGATTAAATAAGATAGTCTCTGTGTCTCTGGTATTTTCTCTCATCTGTAACTTCAGTACTTTGTAGTGTACAGTTGAGCTCAGTTTAACAAGAAAAAACAGGAAACACTTCACAGGAGCAAAACAAACTAAAACACGTTAGATGCAGGTTTCTTCTTGTTTTGGAGCTCAGTGACCTGGAAACATCCCCATACAAAATGATCAAGTCGAACAGGTTTGGTGAATAGAGGCCGGTTACCTTGTAGAACATTCTTCATCGATACCCAGCAGACACCCAGCTTCCTTCAGTGCAGGAAGGTGGGAGCGCACTCTGGAGAGCTCCTCTGCTTTTCACACGAGGCGGTGTCTGTGTCCGGAACCCTTTCAGGCTTGAGACGCACAGCTGCAAGCTTTGCTTCCTTACGAAATGGCTCCAGTTCCCACAGTAGAGGTTTTTCTTAATTGTTCAGTCTATGTAGTATAATTTTATTGGAAATATATGCATCAGTGGTATTAGTGGAAGAAGGGTGTAGCTCTTGTGCTGTGCTTCTTAAAAGAACTGTCAAATTATGGCCTTGCCCTCTGAAGGTTTCATTCCTGGGGGCAATGAGTCGTAAAAGTCAGTTGGGCCGGAGATGCCTTTCCTGTGTGGGATGGTGAAAGGGAAAGTGGGAAGACAGCCTTACCTCAGGCATTTCCTCACAGCAGAACAGCTGGAGCCGAGACAGCCGGGATGGAAACAACCGATTCCTTAGAAATAGCGTGGCTGTCTGAGAGAACTCAGTTCTCTTCCAGAGGAGCCCAGTTTGGTTCCTAGCACCCATGTTAACTGTTTCCCAGCTGCCTGCAGCTCCAGCTCCAGGGAGCCAAATTCTTGTCTCTTTAGGTACCTGCACACACAGGGGATATGCACACAGATACACTCGCATATATGCACATAAAAAACAAAAGTCCAGGAGCGGTGCCTTAGCTCTGTCATCTCAGAGTTTGGGAGGTGGAGGCATGAGTGTCAGGAGTTCAAGGTCATCCTTGGTTACCTAGTGACTTCAGAGCCAGCCAGGTGTACATCCCCTGTTTCAAAAAGATAAGAAATACGGTTATTGGTGAACATCGGCAAGATAGCAGGAGTTCCAAGTGCTTGTTTTATGGTAAAATATTAACAACATTGTACACAAATTACCTTCAAAAGCCACGGAAGCCAGGTGGGCACAGTGCAGAAATGAGAACAGATAAATCCATAAGGCATAAACCACGTGTCACTGTCTCCTGATTCAGGTAGCACAGCTTGAAGAGAGACACCATCTGCTTGGGACAAGGAGAGAGAGTCAATCTGACTTAGCCTTAGATTAGCCCTGAACTTATGCTGGTAAAATCCAGCACTGGTTAAGTTCCTGCAGCTGCAGTCTCCAGGTTGGTACCTGTAAGTGACCTCCAAGCCTGCCCTGGCACCATATAGGATTCTGCAGCCTAGATTCCAAACTTGCCACATTGTCAGACTAGCCACAACAGCTTTTGTTAATATGAATGCACCAAGCATTGGGGCTCACAGTCTCAGAAAGGCTAATGTGCTTAAAGAAAGAGGAAGATAGGTCTTGATAGAATAATAGTGGGTGATTTTAGTACCTCACTCTCATCTCCAGATAGCTAGTGAAGAAGATATTAACAACCTAAGGAGCTCCTTAGCACCCTAAGGTTAAAGCAGTGATAAGAAACCTCCCAGCAAAGACTAGGTCTAGATGGAGTTACTGCTGAATCTTTAAAGAGCTGACCAGTGTTCTACAAAGTGTTCCATCAAACAAAATGGGGCACCACCACACTCACTCAGTGACTCTTGTCACCATAAATCCAAGATCAGAAACAACATAACCAAGAAAGAAAATTGTAGACCAGTTTATCTGATAAACAGATGAAAACATTCTCAATTAAGTTCTTATCAAACGCAGTCAAGCCTCTATGAAGACATTCTATACCATGACCAGGTTGTTTCCGCTTTAGAGATAGAGCGTTTGTCTACAGGTCAGGAGGGGCAACAAGCGCACAGAGACTTCAGAACCTAAGCCACGTGATCCTCTCAGTCAGTACAGAGAAGGCCGTTGTCCCTAGTCACTAAGCTCAGCATCCCTTCATTATAAATGACCTCAGATTAGGAATGGAGGTTTATAAAGGGAGTGTATAATAGACCTGTAACCAGCATTCTACTAGGTGGAGAAAATCGAGAGCATTTTCTGTAAAATCTGGAACGAGACAAAGGTACCCACGCTCTCCAGTCTTATGCAACATTTCCCTTGAGACCTTTTTAGAGCAGCAAGCCAAGGAAAGTAAGTAAAAGGGATGGGAAAGAAGCCAAAGTATTCTTATTGCAGACCACACAATCCTTAAAAGACCCCAAAGACTCCATCAGAAAACGAAGAGCAGGCCAGTATTTTCAGCAGAGTAACAGCATACAAAATCAACATGAAAGCAGCAACATCTTTTCTACGTATCAATAATGAACTCGCAGCTGGACGTGGTGGCACACACCTTTAGTCCCAGCCCCTGGGAAGCAGAGGCAGGCTGATCTCTGGGTTTGAGGCCACCCTGTCTACAAAGTGAGTTCCAGGACAGCCAGGGCTACACAGTCTCAAAAAACTAAAGGAAGAACTCACTGAGAAATTGTGGAGTTGAGGTGGGGAAGGTCCCCATTCACCATAGTGTCCCAAAACAAAACAACTGTAGGCATAAAGCTAACTAAGGTGGTGAAAGTCCTCAACGGTGAAACTCCAGAAGGAAACTGAAGAGGACACCGGAAGGTGGAAATACCTCCGCTGCTCATGGCTAGACAGGATTAGTAGGTGAAGATGGCTGTATCAGTGAGAGCAGTGTATGGAGTTAGTACAGTCCTTACCACAATCTCAGTGACCTTCACAGAACTAGAGAAAGCGGTCCTAAAGTTCACAGGGAAGCACAGAGGGCCCAGAACTAGCTAACCTCGTTCTCATAGCAAAGGGTTGTTCTGGAGGTGTCACAGTGCCCGAGCTCGGATTGTATTACAGAGTCACAGTATATCCACTGCACAAGAGCAGATCTGTGCAGCAGTGGAAGAGAACTGGAGACCCAGAGATAAACTCAGGCACAAAACTGAAAAATATACATTAGTGAAAAAGATAACCTCTGACAGTTGTTTCCACATGAGAACAACTAACTGAACATAGATCCTTCTCTGACCCCTCACCAAAGCAAATTCAGAATGGATTTGAGGTCTTCATAGAAGACCCGGAGCTTCGGCGCTGCTGGAGTGAACTTAGACAGAGCATTCCGAGATAAAGTACGAGTGTTTCCTGAACTCCAGTGGCACAGGAAACAATCTACGAATTGACCGACTGGGTGATAAAACATTCTGTGGGCTGCCGAGATGGCTTCCTGGTTGAATGAACTTGATGCCAAGCCTGATGACCTGCAGAGTGGACCAAGAGAGCCAGTCCCTGCAAATTGTCCTCTGACCTCCACATGTGCAGAGTGTCAAGTGTTTGCACCCCACCTCACACAAATAAATACATGTAAAATAGGTAGATTCTGTGTGGGGTGAAGAGAACCTACAGAACAACCTTTGTCAGCGGCACATCAGCCAGGGTGCTGGTGCACACCTTTAATCCCAGTACTTGAGAGGCAGAGGCAGGAAAATCTCTGTGAATTTGAGACCAACCAGGTCTGGATAGTAAGTTTCAGGACACTCAGGGCTTACATAGTAAGCCCCTGTTTCAAAAAGAAGAAACCCAAAGTAAAACCGCACACCGAAATAACAAAACAAGAAAACAAGCGAGGACAGTGATGGCAGGGACTGGGTAAAGAGGAGCCTTTATTCAGCACGAGAGGGAATGGTAATGTGTGTGGCCACTGTCACAGTGTGCAGGTTCCTCAGCATTCGGAAAGTGGAACTACCATGTGGCACCGCTATCCCACTTGTGATGAAACACCATGACCAAAAGCAACTTGGGGAGGACAGAGTATCTGTGCCATCACTGGAGGAAGTCAGGCTGGATCTTAGAGGCAGGAGCTGATGCAGAGCCATGGGGAGTGCTGCATTACTGGCTTGTTCAACTTGCTTTCTTCTTTTTTTTTAATATTGATTTTATTGAGCTCTACATTTTTCTCTGCTCCCCTCCTTTCCTCTCCCCTCCTCTTCAACACTCTCCTATGGTCCCCATGCTCTCAATTTACTCAGGAGATGGAGATCTTGTCTTTTTCTATTTCCCATGTATGTAGGTTAGAAAGTCTCAGATAACCAAAGCTGTCTTAGCAGAAGAGAACCGACCAGGAGATAGCACACTGCTTGACTTCAAAATATTCTATAAGGCTGGAGGAACCACAGGGGCAGAAGAGCGAGTCCAGAATTACAACCCACACACAGTCTCTTGAGTTTTGATAGAGGTACCCAGAGCGTATCAACCAGGAAAGTCAGTTTTCAGGTGATGCTGTAGGGAAGACTGACTTTTCCCATGCAGGTAAATGAGACCCACACCCTCCATCGGAGCTGCTGTCTTTATCATTCTGCTGGAGGAAGCCCTCACCCCGTACTTTCCCTTCTCTCCTATTCTGCTTCTTTTTTAATGTGATGAGTCTAATATAATTTTATTGGCTTGATTATCCAGTTAAATATAAGCTCACCAAGGGTGGAGACTTTATTTACTTGACATACTAGATGGATCTCAGTAATAACTGAATGAATGATTGACTAAGTGCATGAAAAAAAATGAGGAATGGAAGATTCCAGATTCTACTCCTAGTTATGAGATCTTGGGGAGATTATTTAAAGCTCTTCTCAGGTTTAACGCCTTCCATAAAGCTACGGTAGTAAGAGTACCCATGTCATTGGGTTGCTGTGAAGATTATGTCGGCTGGTGAATGTCAGGTGCTGAATGTAAACATTATGAGAGTATGTGAAAGAAGATGAACGTTAGCTGTTTCAGCTTTTCCTTGCTTTTGGCATCGTATACAGTGTAGGCAGACATTTGTCAGGACCCTTTAGGCTTCCCAAGAATGACATGGAGATTTATTAGTAATTATGAAAGTTCAGCCTTAGGCTTAGGCTTGTTTCTAACTAACTCTTATAACTTAAATTAACCTTTTTCTATTAATTTACTTTCTGCCTCGTGGCTTTATTATCTCACCGCTGTAATGTCTATCCTGCTTGCTCTGCATCCTTTGACGTCTCTACCTTCTTCGCAGTATCCTCTGTGCCTGGAAATCCTGCCTAGCTATTGGCCATTCCACTTTTTATTAAACCAGTCAGAACGACAGATCTACACGGTGTACAAAAAGATTCTTCCTCAACAACACAGAGTATTGATTGTATGTTTGCAAGAATATGTGTTGACATTTTAAAGGACTTGCATAAACGAGATTTTTTTTTTCTCTTCTTCTTTTCTAGGGGATGCAGAGAGCAACTAATGTCACTTATCAAGCTCACCATGTCAGCAGGAACAAGAGAGGTCAGGTGGTGGGGACCAGAGGTGGCTTTCGTGGTTGCACAGTTTGGCTGACAGGTATGGTCAAGAGAGGAATGAGTGGGTGTGGTGGTGCATGCCTGGACTCCCAGATCTTGGCTGAGGTGAAGGCAGCCTGGGCTACATAGTTAGTTCAGGATCAGCCTGGACTGTGTAACAAGGCTGTGCCAACATGACAGTGGCGGGACCTCAGTGGGTGACTTGCAGCAGAACAGGGGTGTGGGCACATAGATGCCAGTGTGCACAAAGGAACCACCAAGGGGGCACGTAATGGCAGGAACAGTGAGGTAGGGGTGCCAGTGTAAGTGTGTCCTTCCATGGGAATGCTGGCCGTATTCCCATGAGGTGCAGGGGATTCACTGCTTGGTTTTCCTAGGAAATTGAAGTCCAGTGCTATGAAGATTTCTTCTGGCTTCTTCCTCAAACATTGTGTTAACAGTGGTAGACGGAGAGAGCCACCCCTTCCCAAATTCTATAAACCACTCCGAAACTGCCAGCAGTAGCTGGCAGGGGCTGTTCATCCGCATGCCAGGGTGTCAAACGGCTCTCCCCATGTGTACGAATGCTGCATAGCCATCAGAAACCAAAGCATAAGTTAAAAGAGATCAGTCACTTCCTTTCAGTTTCCTGGCTTCTCTAGGAGATGCCCCTAATGGGAAACACTTCAGCTTACTTTTTCTAGAGACCTTTAACTGACCAGATTGCACTTTGATACTGTTTCTTGGAAAATGTTTTTACATTGTTTGGTATATTAGTTCCTAGAGCTGTTGTAGCAAATCAATTGAACTATTGACTTGACTTAAAGCAACAGCAGCGACTCTGGCACTCCTGGCATGCGTGCAGGCCAGTTACATCCTGAGTGACGGTGATGGGATGATGGTAGTTGGCGGAGGACATCTGTCCACTCCTTTTTTTTTTTTTTTTAAACATCTGGGGTTTTTAGAAATAACTGTCATTCTGTGGTTTATAGACAACATCGGTTCAGTAAGGAGATTACAAGGACATCAGGTACTGGGTTTGGTGCCTAGTCTAGCCAGCAAAGACTGTATTCAGTTAAGATCACAGTCTGAGGTCCTAGTGGACCAGAGTACTTGATGGAGGATGGGTGCTATCCAACCCAGAACAGACATTTTGTTTTCTTTAGCTTTGTTGAAGCGGATATGTCTTATGTATATTGATTTTTCTGCCTCTTTGTTTCAGCCTCTCAGTTTTCAGCAATGTTTATTCTTTATGCCTAAATGTATTCGTAGAATATAGATGTGTGTCCATGAGGGTGTAAACAGACTGGTTACAATTTTTGTTCTCTCAAAACTTAGCCTTTCAGTTTTCATTTTTTTCCTGCTGGTACTTGGTGCTCAATTAGTATTTGAAACCAATAACAAAGCCGAGTATAATCGCCACTTCTAGTCCCCACACGCAGGAGGCTGAGGTAGGAGGCTTGCTCCTCAGCATTTAGTATTGGTTTGGGCTATGTCAGGAGTTCAAGGCCATCCTGGGACACTATGTCTCAAAACAAACTAAACAACAACAAACAAATAACAGAAAGACAGGTGGAAAAGCAGCTGAGCCATCAGTCGTGGCTCCTGCTCTGTTGCAGCACAGTTACCCAAAGCCTCACCCGGTGAAACAACAGCGCCTCTGATTGCTTAGCACCACAGAAGCAGAACTCAAAGGACTCAGTGAGCCATCTTTGCCTGGATCTCATGTGGTCGTAGTCAGAGTCCTTTGGGCTGCTAAGCTGGTGTCTTTGTCAGCTGGGAGCTCAGCTGGTTGGCACCCTTGACTAGAACAAGCTCGTGATTTCTGTAGCAGAGTGGTCTCGGTGTTCTCCACGTTAAGTGGACACTGAGAAGCTACAGATGCATTTCTGGTCTAGCCTTGGGAGGCTGCACTCCAAGTAGATATAAATTAAACATAGTGCCACTCACTGTATTTTTTGGCTTCCAGTGTCCCTCAGCCAGCCCAGACTCAAGAGGGTGGCATTAGGTACTTTGTGTTGAGGGGACAGCGGCGGGTCACACTGTGTTGTGGACCTCTTTGGGGAAACAGCCTGCTGATGAATTAAAGCAGCTGGCCCCGTGCTGATACTCGTAGCAGTGATCTTTTTATTGAGCTTTCTGGACTGCCATGATTTTGTTCTAGATCACTGGCATACTAGACTTCCATATTCACCTCGTGCCTTGCCGTTCTCTCGACTTCGAGTCTTCAGGCTGGTGACATGTTAGTATATAAATGTTTCCTTTCTTTCTCCTGGTCATTTAGTGAGTAAACGTGATAGAGAGGAGCGTGAATGGAAGCTAGGGTTTTCTTCTCAGGTTAATTATATTGTGAATTGACTCCAGATAGTTCTGGCATGGTCCGTGAGTGGCATGGTCCTGAAGTAAGGAGGTAGCTTTATAGTTCCACATTGACTTTTCTCCTTTCCCTTTCCTCCCTTATTATATATAATTTGGCATTTGACTATAAAAATGTGGCATGTATCTTTCAATAGTGTTAACAGTGATGAAGTGGGTATACCTACCCAACCGTGACACTAAAATTAATAATTTTTGAATCTTATTGGTGATTTCTGGGTTATTTAAGTTACCAAAGTTACATGCTTAAGAGGAACACCCCACATACCTCCAAAACATAAAGAAACCCTAGATGCTTATAGATGTTTTGAGTAGATAAAGGGTTAATGTTAAAGAGATAATGGGCAGGGGTGATTCTCAGACCCTGGTGCTGTGAGTAACGGGTATAATTAATGTTGTCCTCAGAGTCTTGGTTCTAACTTCTCAGGTGGAATTTGTTTGGACTGTTCCCTCTAGGATTGTCTGGGGCAGGCAAGACGACCGTGAGCATGGCTCTGGAGGAGTACCTGGTTTGCCATGGCATTCCATGCTACACTCTGGATGGTGACAACATTCGCCAAGGTCTCAATAAGAACCTTGGCTTCAGCCCTGAGGACAGAGAAGAGAATGTGCGGCGCATCGCAGAGGTTGCGAAGCTGTTTGCAGATGCCGGCCTAGTGTGCATCACCAGCTTCATATCCCCTTACACACAGGTGTGTAGCTTCTCTGCCATCCGGTGCTGATTACGCAGTTGAAGTGCGGTATCAGGCAAAGCGCATATTAAACATTGACCTTTGTTTTGAGGCTAAATCCAACTTTATTATTTCTCTGAATTCCAAATAACTTAAAATTGTGTGCTGTGATTTTTTTTTTTTTGAGTAAATTCAGTGTGTGTAAAACGTGCTATTAAAGCATCTTGATGTATGGCAAAGTCGTTGAGGTGAAGCCATTGACTGACTATTTAAGCTTAATACACATACTAGACACACACACACACACTCACATGCAAATACATATATACAGCATATGTAAGCAAACTCAGGTACAAAGTCCTTTTCATTTATCTTTGGTATCGGTACATCCAACTTTTTATTGACCCCTTCCTGTTTCTGTACATGTCTTTTTTCTTCTTTTCTGAAGGACCGCAACAATGCAAGGCAGATTCACGAGGGTGCAAGCTTGCCTTTCTTTGAAGTTTTCGTTGATGCGCCTCTGCATGTCTGTGAACAGAGGGATGTCAAGGGACTCTACAAGAAAGCGCGAGCGGGAGAAATAAAAGGCAAGGAGCATTTCCTTGGCGGTTTCTCTCTGTCTAGATAGTTTATGCGTTTGTGTACGGTTCTGATGCCCTCCTCCACTTTTAAAGTAAATTGTATTTGTGTGTATGTGTGTCTCTGTCATGTCAGTGCAGTTGCCTGTGGAGGTCTGAGGCATTGGATCCTCTGGGACTGGAGTTGCAGGCAATTGAGAGCCATCTGACATAGGTGCTAGGAACCAAACTCCAATTCTTTGCACGATCATTATATGCTTTTAATCACTGAGCCATCTCTCCAGCCCGCAGGACTGATAATCTTGTCGAAGAAATTGGGAGTGAGTAATGACTTGGGGCTGGTTAAGGAGGACAAGTGGTTCTTCTGCTGTTCCTGCTCCCAGACTTAGCAGCAGTGCCTGGGACTGTGCCCCAGTGACCTTTGCTGATTGTGTTGGAAACTTGCTCACAGGACAGAGCTGGGACTTTGAGAGGTGGCGCTGAAACCCCCTTCATATAATTAGGTGTCTAGAATTAGGTTGCTAGCCATCACTGGCATCACTACTTCTAGTCTTCGTTGGAGCCTGACAGTGTGGGATGTCCCATAACTATTGGGGAAAATGCCTGAAGTAGAAACATTTTGGTAGAAGGAGAACATCCTGGTTTTAAGACTGTTGAATTTGAATTAACATATCCGACCCCATGAAAGCATCCACAGCTTGCTTAGGATTTATGGACTGCTCACAGTTTCAGTGTGCCACACCTTAGGCACTGAAAGGGAACTACACAGCCCGCCTGCTGTTGTGTTTGCTCCCAGTTGTGTTCATTCTGTTGGCATTCCTGGGAACTGGACATATTGCATCAATGAGTCACCAAAGGTAGGTTGTAGAATATTCTTTAGGGATGATTCATGCAGGTAACTTGTTTGCCTTCTGAACAAGGTACAATAGCTTGGGATCATTGCAGGAGCTCTGAATTCTAGGTTTGGGCATTCAGTTCTTGACGCAGTAAAGGGAAAAGGAAATTGGGAAGGAGAATACTTGTTAAGCATTTTTCGTCTGTGTTTGGGCCTGGGAATAAGCCCCTGAGGCAAAGTCTGCCTGCCCTGGAGCTGTCTAGTCTCGTGAACGAAGCAGGTGCAGGATCTCACCGCCTTGGGGTGTGGCTCCTTGAGATCTGTCATACCTCTTGCCTGGGCTTGGCTCCTTGAGGAGGTCTGTCATCCCTCTTGCCCACTGAGCTAGCACCTTCTTGACTCAGACAGGCTGCTGCTTGGAGTGATTGATTGGCAGTAGGCAGGACAACAGATTACTTATTTCACATTTTCATGCTTTTTTATTTTTGAGTGATTTTTTTTTTAAAAAAGAAAACAAACTATCTTTTTTTTTCCATTTTACATACCAATCCCAGTTCCCACTCCCTTCTCTCCTCCCATTCCTTCCACCTACTCCTCCCCACACCAACCCCCATCCACTCCTCAGAGAGGGTAAGGCACATTGCTTTGGGGAAGGTCCAAGTCCCTCCAGAACTGTATCCAGGCTGAGCAAGGTATCCATCCAAAGAGAATGGGTTCCAAAAAGCCAGTACAAGCTGTAGGGAATAAATCCTGGTGCCACTGCTAGTGACCCCACAGTCTGCCCCAGCCATACAACTGTCACCCACATTCAGAGGGACTAGTTTGGACCTAAGCTGATTCCTTCCCTGTCTGGCTGGAGTTGGTGAGCTCCCATTAGCTCAGGTAAACTGTTTCAGTGGGTGTCCCCATCATGGTCTTGACCTCTTTGCTCATATTCACACTCTGAGTGATATTTAAGATGACCCCAGTGTTGAAAATGCTGTGTAGTATTGCTGTTTTTTTTTAATTATACTTATTTATCATCAAGCTTGTGTGTGTAGGCCAGAAGACTGTAGGAGTTGACTCTCTCCTTCCAACACATGGATCCGGGCTTTGAGCTCAGGTTGTTAGGCTTGGTGGCAAGCTCCTTTATGCATTGAGCCAACTTCCTGGCCCTGTAGTATCTGAGAGCAGTGATGCTGGGATAGGTCCCAGAGGGGAGGCTTGCGTTAGTGTCATTCTTGCTGAGCTGTGCTGTGACTCTAAGGTCAGTGTAAAGAAATCAATGTGTTCTAGACAGAAATGCGCATGACACCCGAGGCTGGCAGGAACCTGACCTTGCATTTCACCCAGGAGACGTGATTCAGTGTTTACTTCATTAGTATATGTGACAACTTCATTGAAATAGGTACAGTAAATAATGAGAACTGACTGTATGTGTTAGGAGAAATCACGTTTAATTAGAAGTCTCCCAAGAACGAGGACTGGGTACCATGACGCCCTGACAGGGCAGTGTGAGCCTTAGCTTCAGTGTAGACTGGTGCGGATGGAGTAACCCTTTATGTTTCTCTCCCTCTGTTGTCTGCTGTCCTTTAAAGGCTTCACAGGGATCGATTCTGAGTATGAAAAACCAGAGGCCCCAGAGCTGGTGTTGAAGACGGACTCCTGTGACGTCAATGACTGTGTCCAGCAAGTTGTGGAGCTTCTCCAGGAGCGGGTGAGAGGAAGCAGGCAGGGAGAGAAAAGAGGAGAAAACTGCCTGAACACGTGGCCTCTAAAAGTTGACCTGATCGAGTAGCCTGTATTTCAGATTCCTCATAAAAACCGGAAACTTCCTGTATGCTACTATTTTAGCATTGTGGGGCATACACAGTGCATGAAATACCCCAGTTCCTGTAAATGTCAGAGAGGTTGGGTCTTAAATTTTCTCATCAATTTTTACCACACTAATAATAGTGGAAACTTCGCGAATATTCTGCTGTATGACTTTAGTGTTAGACTCTTTAAGTTGAGGCACACAGAGTTGTTTAATTTCCTTAGATATTTGACCCCTGCTTCAACTTGGTGATGCACTCACAGCTAGATTTTAGAGGAGGGTCCTGTGGAGGGAGACGTCCTGGACTCAAGTACCTCTCTCTGACTCCTGGGCATTGGAAGCATAAGATACGATGGGACTGAATAACAGATACGTGGGTCCCTTCCCAGATTTTATTCTGGCTTTAGAAATACTTTCTTCCCCTTCTAAACTACCCATTATGTCTTTCACTCCACTGTTTGCTTTAGCTGGAGAGGATTCGGCCTTTGTTGGGTGATGGAACTGGCATCTGGCTAAGTGTTCATCAGCTTGCCTGTGTCTCTACCTGTGCTGGTCACTTCTGTGTGTGAAGCAGGTGTGGGTGTGTCAGCATCCCCCACTCTCTTCTCACTGGGTGATAGTGTTTGGACTTCCTTATTATACACAGAATTCTGACCAGAATCCCCTTTCATCTCCAGTCTCTCACAGCTTTATTTCCTCTGCCTAAATATATGTGTTTCATCTTTGAAGTTTTCTGTATTATATCTCCCAGGTAGTTACCATAAGGCTTTCCTTCTGAATTTGTTTCTTATTGAAGTGTTTTCTCTGAATAAATAGAAATAATAGGAAATAGTGATTTCACCGTTTTGACATTTTATATATACATGTTTTGTATACGCGTGTTTGCCACTGATGCCCTGACCACTACCTTCAGGCCAACGGCATTATCTTAGGAGGGTTTTTTACTTCATCTTCAATCCCTAGGTTTCCTATTAACTAACATCTATTTCTCTGCCTTTGCCATCCCTCTCACCTCTCCAAGGTGGTCCCAGCAGTCATTCCTCATCTCCACCAACCATAAATTAATTTAAACCGCATTACTGTAGTTAGTAACAACCGCAGGCACTAGCAGTGCAGAGGTTAATCAGGGATGGGTCCATCCTTGGGGATTTGCATTGTAGGTCAGAGAAGAAGAACAAGGAGCTCGTGGCTCCTGGGAAATGTGCTAGAAGCTGTAGTTCAGTGGTGCGTGGTGTGTCTGGAGGGAGGCAGAGAGCAGTGTTTGGAAGGTTTGTTTTTGAGAGTCTTCACCTGCCTGATCCTCTTTAGAAGGCATTTTGGCCAGGTGAATTTCTCTCTTGCAGTCCTGTAAAGATGTTCTTCCCTCTACAGTCATTCCATTTGTCTGCGACAGGCTCTTGCTGTGTTGCCCTGGCTGGCCTAGAGCTCACTGTGTAGACCAGGCTAGCCTCCAACTTGCCTCTGGCTTCCCCGTGCTGAGATTACAGGATGGTGTGTGCCACCCCACCTAGCACTTTGATGATTTGTGAAAATTCATGGCCATTGCATTGTTTTAAAATGGATCTTCATTTTAACTGACAACAGCAGTTTACATATGTGTAGCTGTTATGACTTTAGTGTATGTGTCTGGTGTGTGAGCATCAGTCTCGCCATTCTCTCATGTTTCTTTTGCTCTTCTTCACTGGGGACTCCAGTTAGCCATATGTTAAACAGTGAGGTATTGGTCCACAGATGCCCCGCTTTTTTTCAGTTAATAAGTAGAATTAATTTATTTTTAAGTTTCTTGATTCTTTATTGTACTCAATATATTGGAAAGCTTATAAAGGATTTTTTTTTAAGTTTTGAGACAGGGTCTCTATATTTCTGACTGTCCTGGTGCTCCCTATGTAGGTCAGGCTTGCCTCAAACTCCCAGACATCTGCCTCCTTCCTGGGTGCTGGATTTAAAGGTATGCATAACCATGTCTTGCCCAAGCTTCTAAACTGTAATAATCATTAACTAACACTTTTTGGGTTGGAGAGTTGGCTTGGTGGTTAAGAACATTGATTGTTCTAGAGTTCCTTGGTTTAATTCCCAGCACCTACACAGAGGTTCAGAGCTGTTTGTAACTTTAGATCCAGGGAGGATGATGCCCTTTTTCTGGCCCCCAAGGGTACCAGCACATACATCATACACAGATATATATGCTGGATAAAATACTCATACACATAAAAACAAACAAACAAAGCCAGAACCAAAACCAGTTTTGTCATCATTTGGCTTTCTTTCCCATCATGTACATCTCTGTTGAAGTTCTCCAGGGATTCTTGCATGCTGACCATGTTCCACCCAGTCATATGAATCAGTGATTTTACTGTTAGAGTCACCATTTAAAGTCCTGGTTGATGGTTGAACTCTGGTGATTTCTGGATCTAGCTCTGATGGCATTGACACTTGACTGTGGGTGGTTGGTGGTTTTCTCCTCCTTTTGGTTATTTTGTAACTTTATTAAATGCTGGATATTGGATCTGAGTACATAACAAAGGTTGAGATAGTGGTTTTTCCCTAATTAATTATTTGTCTATTTATTTTGTGTGTGTATGTATGGGTAGGTGTGTGCCATGGAGCACTTGTGGAGGTCAGAAGACAGCTTGCTGTATTTGGTTCTCTCCTCCTACGTGGGTTCTGAGGATTGGACTCAGGTTTTCAGCACTGATGATGAGCACCTTAATCTGCTGAGCCATCTTGCTGGCCAGAGATAATGTTTTTTCATTTGTATTTCAGTCTGGCATTAATACATAACTGGGGATGACCTTGAACTTCTTAATTAATACATAACGGGATAATACATAACTTAATTAACACATTAATTAATACATAGTTAATATATAACCTTGAACTTGTTGGTGTTCCTCTGCTTCTCGAGCCCTGAGTGCACAGTTGTGCACCACTACCAAGCCTGGCTTACGTGGTCCTGGGATTGAACCCTGGCCTCTGCGCATGATAGTCAATCATTCTATCCGAAAGAGCTGCATCACCAAGCCGTCTTCTGCCCCCACCCCCTTGTCCAACCTTTGGTCCAGGGTACCTATGAGTGTGGCTCAAAATAAAATTAACCTTAGTAAAACATTCTGAGCTTTTTTTTTGATTCATTATTATTGTTAATATCTTGTCTCATCATTTGGTTGTGTGGTCCTCAAAAGTGGACTGTGTAGGTAACGTGGGAATGTTGAAAGGCTGGACATTCTTATGTTGTAGATGTATCTTGATGTATCTGTTACGCTGTTGGCGTAGTGTTGAATTTGGTCAGTAATCACCTGTATTGTACCAGAGGCTCCAGTTTCTCTAGTGTCAGCGATTCTTCATGCTCAGATTAGGGCGTGGTTACATTTGTCTACATTGAATTTCCTTCGTTTTACTTGAATTTTGTCAGGTGAAAGTTAAAGAGTTGTATGTAGTCTAATTTCATGATTTTTATCTGTGTAATCAGCAGTTCTTAAGCGTTTTCCAGAATCCTAGGAAACTGCAGAGGTACTGTTGTATGGACTACAGATAATGCTAAAGTCGGCCACGTGGGGGCTGTTAAGCTGGGTGTGTGCTGACTACTACTGGCATCACCCTCTTTTCTCCTTTCTTTGATTTCCTCATCATTTCTTTGGGGCACTGTTTAGAAAAAGCATTCTTCGGATTTATGCTTTGCCTGCGTAAATTTGCCCATGACTCTGCTGTCTGTGATCCCCCCACCAACGCTTTGTGCTTGGTTGGTGACTTGTGTTGTTCCTTGCATGTTTATTCTGTGAAGATACCGCGGTTCCTCTCT
This sequence comes from Dicrostonyx torquatus, assembly GCA_028555095.1. Classification (NCBI taxonomy): domain Eukaryota; kingdom Metazoa; phylum Chordata; class Mammalia; order Rodentia; family Cricetidae; genus Dicrostonyx; species Dicrostonyx torquatus. Next base: position 1,557,108 of record JAQHUG010000074.1, read on the forward strand.
AAGCCTAGGACTGGCAGAATCCCGTAGCCCCTTCAGCCAAATCCCGCCTGTTTCGTTGTCCACTAATGTCCTTTCTTATCCAGCATCCCGCACAAGGGCTGCTTGGGGTTTCCCTGTCATTCTGTAGGATGTGGCACAGGCTTGTAGCACCCGTAAAGCATGCGATGTGCATGTTTTCCCCCTCTGGTCAGAGGACAGGGTCAGTGCCACTCTGTGACTTTGTGACCACGCCTCCATTCTGTGCCTTTTATTTCATGATATGCCATTCATAGAATCATCTCTCTGAAGTTTGATCTAAGTATTTCCCTTTTTTTTTTTATTACTGATTGTCCCTTTTTTCATAGAATTAAGGTGATTTGTGCTGAGAATTCTTCACAGTTTGGTCTAAGATGCCTACCTTTGTATGTATTGTCAGGTATTCTGCCATAGTGTAGAATGAGTATTCACCTCGTTCCCTCCCATTCCTCCTTCGGCCTTCTCTTCCCATTTATCTTAATCTCTCTAGTCCTAGTTAATGCCTTCCTCCTAATTTATTTCATCTTAATTAGAGATTGAATTAATTGCCCTTTTTATCTTATACTTGCCAGACAATGTGATAATTGGACACTTTCATCACCCAGTGTCTCAGAAAGTGGCCTAGGGATATAGTACTCCTTGTTCTTTGATGTTCGCTAAGTTATATAAAGGGCACACGTGTAGTGCTTTCTTCCTGACCTTTAGAAACTGGGGCAGTGGCTCATGTTTCCCTCCCAGTTAATCTTCTAATACCCTCTTCTTTGTCTGATTTTAAGTTAAAGATTTATTTATTTTCCTTTGATGTGTGGGTGTGAGCACTGCACATGTGTCTGGACCGTATGTGTGCAATGCTGTTGGAAGCTCGATTCCCCTGGAATTAGAATAATAGACAGTTGTGAGCTGCCATGTGAGTGCTGGGATTCAAACCCAGGTCCTGAAAGAACAGTCAGTGCTCTTAACCATTGAATCTTTGTGCTCCCCACAAATGCTGTGTCATTTCTAAGAGGTCTTTGCTCTCGGTTCTTCCTGTGTGTTGTCTCATTTCACACATGAAAAACCTTGGAAGTATTTCAGAGCAATTAGATTTGCTTATGGCTGTGTTGGATTCTGCTTTTGGGCATTTCACAGTGATTTTTATGTATCTTTGGCTTTATTTTTTAGGAGTCTTCTCGTCACACTCAAGTCTACCTCTAGAAAGTGATTCTGACTGTCTGGGCTCAGAACAGAGACCTTTTCTTAGAAAGGTTGTTTTACATCACAAAGCAGGGTGTCCATGGAGCAGAAACCCAATGCTCCATTACTGTAATTTGTTCTCTTGGCATCATCCTTATTTGGGGAAAGGGATTTCAGCGAATGCTTTCCTAAGCCAATGACGTCACTGACAGCATGTGAGCACTGTCCTGTGGTGTGTGGTGAAGCGTGTTAACTGGAGAGCACTCTGTGCCATCTGTGGTAGACACCACAGCAAACACTGGGACGTGGCGGCCGACCAGATTTTTTTTTTTTACTGACCTGCGTGTTCGATCCTTGCCACTCTGCCTAGTTTATAGTGTGTAGGCAGGATGGCCATGCATACATTAGTTTATCTCGATTCTTTTGTAGCATGATGTAGAATTCAGAGTTGGAAGAGGACACACAGACAACACTTTGTCTGTTTTAACATGGATTCTTGTTGATTGTCTTCTAGTAAACCTGACTCTCAGACGAGCCTTATGGCACATGGAAAAACCGGTGGACAGATGCCAGGTCACAGTGGTTAGTTGGTGGGATGCATGCTGTTTTCCCATGGACTGGTGCTTGGTATAATGTACACTCAGTCCGGCCAGGGGCAGGAAGTGCAATCCACCTTCTTTCCTATTGTAGTGGTGTGTGTGAGATTGCCCACGGGTGGGTAGGGGAGAGCACGTGGTGGAGTCTAAAGTAGACTGGAGGGTGAAGGGGATGAATGAGTGCAGTGGTGGTTTGAAGCCAAGGACAGCCCAGTCAGTTTCCAGTGAATGCCTGGAGCGGCCGTGTGAAGACTGGTTCCGACTAATCCGCCTTGCGTCTGAGTACAGCTGTGCCAGAAGAGACTCGCAGGAACAAAGGGGAGCGCTGTGAATAACTCGTTAGGCCTCTTGTTTCTGTGTTAGACAGTGTGGTAGGTATGTCGGTAGCCTTGGTGAATTCATGTATTTTAAAGCCCTGAGGAGTACTTTTAGCTGTCACCGTTTTACTGATGAGAAGCAGGGTTGGGTTTGTGATGGAGCTCAGCAGAGTTCAGTCAGGTGGCGTTGACACTCACAGGGTGGACTCTGCAGTCCACACTTGGGTCTTTCTAATGTACCATCATTTCTAGGTTATAATTACTCCCTTTTCTAGTGTGTTATTGAAATACGAATCTTTTATCTGATTCCCTTTTGTGTTCCTTGGTAGTTGATTCCTGAGTGTAGAGTGGAATTAAGAAATGGCAAGAAAGGCACTTCATTGGTCTTAGAAAAGACTGAATATTTTTTATAATACTTTAAAAGTACTCTAAAGAAAGCCAAGGACAGTACTGCCTGGCTTGGAAAAGATATTCTGTTATGCAGAGAAAGAAGCTTCCCAGGTTTGAGTCTAGAGAGTATGAAATGATCTGCATGGTGAGAAATAAGGTGTTTGTAGGCTATTTTTGTTCAATGGTGTGTGTGCTCAAGCACACTCATGTACTCACGTGTATGCCCGCATGCCCACAGAGGTCGGAAGAAGGCATTGTGTCCCCTGGAGCTAGAATTGTTGTAAGTCACCCAGCATGGGCGTTAGCAACTGAATTTGGGTCCTCTGAAAGAGCTGCAAGCATTCTTAGCCACTGAGAAATGTCCCTGTGAGTTTTATCTATTATTATTATTGTTATTACTACTATTATTACTGCTATTTTAGATAAGAGCTCCCTGGCTACCTAGAACTTGCTATGTAGATTAGGCTGGCTTTGAACTCATAGAGCTCCGCCTGCCTCTGTCTCTGGAGTGCTGGGATTGAAGGTGTGCACCACCACACCTTGCAGCAAGACAGAGCTTTTTAAAAGTTAAGTGTGGGGATTCTAAAAGTCGGTTAGAAACAGTTGTCCTTGGCTGTAAGGCTCATTCAAACGTGTGGTGTGCAGTTCAAGGCAGACAGGTATTGCACAAGTATTTCGTCTTCAAGGCTCTGGCTGTGTTCCAGCAACTGCCTGTGGCAGCTCTTGTTATCTCATGTGCCTGAGGTCCCCTGCTTGGTTGGGATCCTAATAAATCCCAATGTTGATTTATAATGACAACTTTATTTCTGGAATAAACTAAGGGACATTTTACCTCTCCTTCAGGTTCAGTTCTAAGGGTTTTTATTTGATTTTCCTTACAGTGCCCAATTTTCTTACCTCTGATATCATTGGAGTATCCCAACAGCTCAGTTTAATTCTTATCCTTTCTAGAGTTAGTTTGGTTTATAGGATAAGGACCCAAACTGAGAAGTTCAGACATGAGTCATGAATGCGGTTGTCTAGGTCACCCACCATTCTGCCCAACTGTTTATATAACTCAGGGCTCCTCTCTTTAAGCTTTATAATTGGTCAAAATAACTCAGGAAGGCACTTTATTGGTTATTGATGGTTTATTATCAGTTTAGGAATAGTTTGACGGAAGAGATGTCTAGGGTAGTGTGGGATGTAGGGAGCCAAGTTTTCATGACTTCTTTAGGCTGCCCCTCTCTTAGCACCTCCACATGTATAGCAACCCAGAAACCTTTGAACTCTGTTGTTTAGGGGTTCTTATGGAGGCTCTCTGTAGGCAGTGGTTGATTAAATAGGCATGAGTTGAAAGTTACCAACCTGCAACAAGGTAATCCAAATTCCACCTTGAAGCTGTTCAGGACACATCAACTAAGAGTCTCTCCATATGAAAGACATTGTAACTCAGAAGATTCAAAGCTTGTAGTTCTGTTTTAGGAACTGAGGACAAGGACCAAATATATAGTGCATTTCCCACCGTGTGGCTTTGTGTTAGAGAGAAGCTGGTGGTCTGAAGGAGCTTGAGAAGGCTGTGCCTATGGGAATAATGGCAGATGGCATTCTCTTATCAGCAGTAATTTGGGGAGACTCTTCTGAGATGAATTCTACCTGGTATTCTTAACTCATTGTCAACAAGGAAGATAAATAATCATTTTTCATGTTCAAGAAAAGTGGATGCTGCTGCTATGAGGCCTTTCATTACGTGAGTACTTAAGATTCTGATTTCTCTTTCAGTCTGGCTGTGTGATATAGTTGTTCAGATAAAGAATACATGCTGCCCCTTTTAGTTAAAGGACCTTTGCTTTCTTCACCTGCTTTGTTTCGTATGCATTTACTCAAGAATACAGAAGACAAGCAAGCATGAGACTTCGTCTTTTGTTTTCACTAACCCTTGAGTGGTCACTAGATGGCCTGCTCGTATTGCATTTTAACTTGGTCTGTTAGAGCACAAGGGAGTAACGCTTCTTGCCGCTGGTTTTAATCTAAAGTGATATTTTAAATGCTGTTTTTAAATCTACCAGGAACTCTGGATTTACTAGTGCTATAAATTATTTAAAGGTTTGTCTTCTTACAAAATGGTGGTTTAGTGCTCTAAATGGATTTTATACTGCACATAAAAACCAGACTTTGTAGCTCAGTTTTAAAGTGTTGCCAGAATGTCGCTTGCTCATGCTTTAGATTCATGTAGTTGAGATAATAGAAACTTAATAGTTGCCTGAAAAGTGAGTGAGCCCCAGCATTCAGTCTGTCGAGCAGATCCGGCTCCAGGAGAAGTGTAGCAAAATATGTTGAGGGAAAAATGTGAAGTGTGGACTCACTGTTTATTATCTGCTGCTACGGGCAGATCCAGATGAGAGGACAGGAATTGCTAGTTTTAGATGGTGATTATTTGTCCTGCTCACAGTTGCCCAGACAAGGATGTAGATGTTGCATACATCGGTCAAGTATAGTGTTGAGTCAATTAAAGCACAGTTTTGTATCCATCTTGCATTTTGAATCAAATGAGTATTTACATTCATAGCACCTAGTATTTCTGTCCTTGGAGGTCTGGAACGCAGGCCTCATGCAGGGTGATGTAAGAAGTAAACTATTCACCGACCTCTGCTCAGGATACACGAGCAGCCCAGGACCCTATTAGTCTCTCCTGGAACACTGGAGTCTCTCAGAAGGGGTGAGGTGTCCAGTCGTAGGAAGACTTTCTCTGGCCAGCCTTGTGCTCTTGTGTCTTCTGTCTGAAAGTCACTTTGCTTAAATAAAGGGGATTATATGAATGATGACGATGGCACAGTGTTTCTGATTGCTAGGTGAGGCTGTGAAAGTTCTTAGGAGTCCCAAATAAGCAATCATTTTGTGTGGCAGGGACCCCGCCTTCTGTTCTCTCAATATCCACATGTACTTTGAGGTGATATTTGTTCTTTTGAGTGTTTAGTGGTGGTTTTGGAGACTGAGGTTTGTCACTAGAATGTGCTAGAAACTGGCTATGTCTACATTCAGTATAAGAAAACATGTATGGGTGTTTTGTCTGCTTATATGTCTGGGCAGCATGTGTGTGCCTGGTGCCAGAAGAAGGCATTGGATCCACTGAAACTGGAGTTACAGATGGCTGTGAGCTGCCATGTGGGTGCTTGGAATTGAATCCAGATCTACTGGAAGAGCAGCCAGTACTCTTAAGTATTGAGCCATTTCTCCAGCCCTCTGTCTGCATTTTTAAAGTTCTCTTTGTGCTTCTGATAATCAGTTGTCTCATCTCTACGCAAAGTCTACACAGAGCTCTCTTCCACTGAGCAGATGTTCCGTCTTCCCCTTGACTCATGCCATTGTGTTTGTGTTAATTCCAGAAATATTAACTTTATCTTTCCAGAAGAAAACAATGACAGACTCTTGACCTTTTATTTAGCATTGGTTATCCACAAGAAGAATTGTACACCCATATCGTAAGGCTAATGTGAATTTTTGTTAGATAGAAATCTGCAAAGGGAGGGATTTTGTTGAATGTTTGTGATGAAAAGTTATTTTGACTTAAAAATACAACATGACACTATTTCTTCTTGATCTTGAGAAAATGACTATAGCTCCCTGTTGATATTTGAAAGCAGCACATGAGTAAACTTGCATGTTTGCTGAAACAATGTGTGTGACAAAGTCTCCTGACTTAGTTTCTATGGGTAAACACTGAAGGGAACCTTTAGAGTTGAAATTCCAGCTCTAGCACCTTTCAATTCAATTTCATGGCCTTTGGAAAATAACTTTGTTTCTGGCCTCACTGCTTTCCTGCGTGAACTAGACTGATAATAGAGCTCGCCTTAGAGTTTGCTGAGAACTCTGAGTTAACGGGCTGACAGCAGGAGCTTGGGGCGGCTCTTCGTGTACGATTCTGGTGAGTGTTATTGTCATCATCATGCAGTGGAAAACAGTATAGCAGGGTTTGTTCAGCTCTTGGGCCTTAGCTCCCTCCTTTGTGGAGGGGGCAGATAGCATTGTTTCTTCTGCCTTGACAGGTAGGTGTTAGGGCACACAAACAAGGCCACGAAGCCTTTAGAACAGTGTGTTGAGGGCACATCTCTGTAAGTGTTAGCCCTACATTTCGGACGCCATGATGTCTCATTCTTACAACAGCCCTGGGGAATGGGTGTCTGGATGTTTTTTTTAAGTGGTTGAGGAAAAGGAGAAACCAGGCAGTGAGGTGAGGTAGCCTGTCAGGGCTGTGTATTTAGAACTTGAGAAACAGATCACCGAGTGTTAGGCAAAGAATGTTCGTGTCTTCCTTTCTTTCATCGCAACAGTAAGAACATCAGAAATAACTGACGTATGGGCTCCTGCTACCTTCTGTCTCTTCTTGGTTTGAAAATGTGTCCCTTAAATTTTGTGACTAGTTTACTAACTTCGTGTCCTTTCTGTGAGCCTCCTGTACTCTCCCTTCTGGAAGCCTAATGAGTACCTGGCCTTGTCTATAATTGGTTACTCTTAACATCTTTTCCTGTGTAGGATTTCACTTCTTTATTTTGCAGCTGGCAAGAATATGTATGCCTGAGTGTGCCTGTGGTGTCTTGTGTGTCCGACTGAGCGTGTGGGGTGTGTGCAGCTGCTTCGTGCACGCCCCACTGTCCCTCAGGGAAAGTGGAATCTGGACTTTTCCTTTCCAGTTGAAGCTTGGCAGAGGCTGCAGACAGCCATTTGCTCTGTAGTGCATCCACGGCAGAGAACACTTAAGTGGGACACTAGGCAAATGACAGTGACACGTACACAGAAGGATATAGGGCACCTGCCTACCAAGTGCCCTTTTCACATTGAAAGTAAATGCAGAGAGCTACGCCTAAGCTGTTTATCTGGCTAGATTTTTCTTTTCCTTCTGTATGTGATTTTCCTCTTCTGACGCATTCTTAAAGTCCGGCATTCCATATAAACTGACTGCTGACCTGTCGCTCCCCCTCCTTCCATAAAGCCGACACAAACCTACTTTGGCATGGGTTCATGTGTGTGGGGAAGTCCACCTTGTGAGAGCATGATCGCATGTGACATCCACCAAGTCAGACTGGAGCAGCTGGGCCGCCTTGGTTCACTTTTTTCTTTAATGGCCTCAGATAGTCTTTTTCCTTAGTAAATGCAGCTATAACGTTCTGCTTTGAAATATGAAATGTCTGGGAGGTTTATGGGCAGTTGTGCTGGGCAGTTTGTGCCTTATGTGCTTGCTTCCTGTTTCCTCCTTGATTAGCGGGGTGCTCGAGGGGCAGAGGTCTCTCAGGAATGTTGCTCTGCTCCCGAAGTGAGGTGGTGGGGCCAGGCTGGCTGTAGTCCCTCGCTGTGGGTTTTGATTTTATTATTTCTTTTCCCGTATGTGTAGTCTTACTTACTCTTGGGTTTATTTGAGAAGTTGGAGGCCTTGAGTATCATAGGAGAAATCCGGTTTTGCTACCCGCTTTTATGCTGTGCTGAACTGTGTTTCTCCTTCTTCCCCACTGTGGGAGCAGAATATCTGAGAAGATAGAGCTGTAGGCTCTATCTCAGATTCTGGATTCTCAGATCCCCATTGGGATTGTGTAAACAGCTACCCTTGGTCTTCATGGACTTCTTTTGGCACAGACATGTAACTTAGCCTTATTAATATTATTTTCCTCTTTTGCTATAGAACCAGTTCCAGTCAGCTGCCACTTTGAGCTCTTCCCTTAGACGAGGCATGCTGTACAAACATCTATAGGTTGTGCTACTCAAACTAAAATGGCTGGGGAGCCACTCGGTCACAGGTACCTACAGCACTCCTGTCGTGTATTTAGTCCACCGTTAGCTGAGTGGACTAAGTTACCTGCTGTGTGGCAGATAACTGCCTATAAGTAGGGTATATCCTTAAAGTTTTGATTTTTGGGCTCAGTCAGAAAAGTGCTTGCCGAGCAAGCATGAAGACCTGTGCTTAGACCTTCAGTGTCCACATAAAAAGCTGGGCACAGAGCGCATGCCTGTAATGGAAGCCTCGGGAGGTAGAAGCAGGAGGGTGCTGGGTGTTACCTGATAGGCAGGCTGGCAAAATGGCAAGCTCCCTGTTCAGTGAGAGACCCTGTCTCAGAAAATAAAGTGGGAACTGGTGGAGGAAGGCACCCAGTGTGGACCACAGGGTGCTCATGGGTGAGCACGTGTGCACGGGCATGCACACACCCACATACATGCATGCAAGATGGAGAGTGACTGAAAAAGACACTGTCTTCCGGGTGTACTCTCACATACGTGTGTACATACATCAACATGTACACACATGTATATGCCCACAAAGAGAATTTAGTTCTTCTATTAATATTTTACTTTGAATTACTTTGGTCATTGTTGCTTCATGCTTTAAAAAAATGCATCTGTAGAAGTTTTAGCTTCCTGATAACACTGATGCTGTGTAGTGGGCATCATGCCTTTGAGCATGGGCTTCTGTCATGTGACTGTTTGCAAGCCGCCTCCCGCTCTTGTCCTGGCTTGATGTGTTTAGGTTTACACATATCTGTGTCTTTTTGTATTCTCACCAGGTGTGGGTAGAAGTTCTTGCTCTGCCGTCTGTGCTGTGGATTTTGATCTTTTTGGCAGGGACAATGTGATGCTGAGTGTCTTCATAGATTTTTATACCATCCGTGTATCTTTGGTGAGGTGTTAATTCAGGACTTTCTCTCTGGCTATTAGTGAGGTTTCTTCTGGGATGTAAGAACAAAAACATTTTTAAAAAGTAGTTTTCAATGGTTGTGGGAAGGAAGCTGACACATTCTGAAATATGAATTTTATGAGCAAAATGGTGGCTTCAGTGACACTAAGGAAAAGGTACATAGGGAAAAATGGTGGTGTCTTACACAGATTGTTTGTGTTTGAAATTTTTGTTGCAGTGTATCTGAGGTCAGCTCTATTTACAGGTTCCTGTTCTGAAACATAGATGTTGTAAATAGGGTAGAGGTGTGGGTTATATTCCCAGCACCCAGTTCCCAGCCCCCAGCCGCTGGCCTGCTCAGCTGCTGGTTGGTTGCTTATGCCCGAAATAACCAAATGAGAACGGTATTCATTTAAACTCTGCCTGGCCCCTTATCTCTAGCCTTTTCTTGGATAGCCCTCACATCATAAACTAACCCATTATAAAAGTCTGTATGTCACCACGAGGTGGGTGACTTACCGGACAGTTCTACGGTACTTCCATCTGCGGCAGGAGCCTCATGGCGACTGACTCTCTCACTTCCTTTCTTCCCAGAACTTCCGTTCTGTCTACTCTGCCCACCTAAGGGCTGACCTATCTTACAAGCCAGGCAGAGTCTTTATTTAACCAATCAAAACACAGAAATAAAGATGGACCCTCCTACACATAGAAGATTCTAGGAGTGTTTTCTTTCTATTAGATAATGGGGCATAATGCTGATTTCTTGAGTGTGAGATGTTATTTGGGAGTAGACCAACTAACATTAGGGAAATTGAGGAGGGGACATGTTGCTAAAGCCCCCCTTTCTGCTGGAAATGCTGGTTTCTCTTCCCTGAGATGCCTTTTGGGGATTGTTGGATCTACTGCCTAATTGCTCTCTTATTGCTGTGCAGGATATTGTCCCTGTGGACGCCTCCTATGAGGTGAAAGAACTCTATGTGCCAGAGAACAAACTGCATTTGGCAAAAACTGATGCAGAAGCTTTACCAGCACTGAAAATCAATAAAGTAAGTTCTCTGTTGCTTTTCAGACCAAGTGGTTCAGCTGGCTGAGGAGCGGTTAGCTTGATAAATGTGGGGTTTAGCGGTCATGTTTGAAGTCAGGGTGGCAGTAGCAGGTCAGGGTGCTGTGGTGTATATCACAGTTCCCAGGGATGGGGAATGTGTTTAATGGGGAACAATATTCCCACAGTACCGTGACTTTGATTTGCTTTTAGTCACATTTGTTTATTTTGAAATATCAAAGGACAAAGATTATGTGAGATTTGGGGGCGTAAGAGAGAAAGGAATGTTTCTAAAACATTAAGAAATGCTAACCCATAATAATTAGAGTGAACTTTTACTGCTTTAACCATGTTTCCCAATTTCCTGTCCAACACTTGACTCTCCCTTATATTAAGAAAAATGGACACATTAGGAATAGTTCTGTTGTATATCTGTGTCTGATGATACCATTAGGTGCCTTTCTCAATTAGCAGTTCCTGAGTTAGACTAAGCAGGATGAGAGTAGAAACTGTGACCTAGTCTCAAATCTTAGGAAACTTGAAGCTGTATAATTTATACATACTGTAAAAACAGAAAAGAAAAAAAAACAGCAAAAGCCCACCAGGGGTTAGGAATAAGAGTATTATGGAGTAGCAGTTGACTTTCTGTTCAACTCTTTATTTACGCCAAGAAGAATCTAGAACACGTGAGGAAGCGTCACCTCTTGGTACTGAGGGTGGAGAACTGAGCTTGGCCTGGACGAAGGCTTCTCCATAGTTGTTCACTTCTTTGGTCGGAGTTGCTTTAAATGGGCTGCGTGTGACCTGGTGTGAGGTGGACGAGTGTCGGAGGGATGGTGTAAAGCAGCGCTGTGGCAGTGGCCATGGAGAAGGACCGCAGTTTGCACAGAGAGAGGGAAAGAGAAATGTCTGGAGGTGCACGGCACTGCAGAACCCTGAGGGAGAGCTTCCTTCAGTCCGGGAGTGCGTGGATTCAGTGTCTGGCACCCACCCACAAGGCCACTGCTGGTCGCCCATTCACAGCCCTTCCTCACAAATTCTCTTTAGTTTATGGAAGGCCAAGGCTTCAAGTAAGGAAGCTTGCAGGAATACAGGCGTTCAGCGGCTAACAGATGCAGTCCAGACTGAGATAAGCAGCAACCACTATCATGGGTTTAGGAAAGGTTTATGAATTGAGGCTGAATAATTGCCCATGTTGTTTGCTGTTTCCTTGCACACATGGCCATTGTGCTTTAGGAATAAATGGGAGACTCCATTTTACTGCACACCACGGTCCATGGGCGTAGTCTTTCCTCATTGGGGATCCACTGCTGTATGGGGTATGCAGTTCACCAGTTTTTTTACTGTCCTGTTGGTATGTAACCACAAGTCTGGAAGTTTAAGCAATAATGGTCTTTGTAAGATGCAGTTACCGTCTGGGGAAGAGACTTCTTGGTAAATATTTTGTGTAAAGTATCTTTTGGTTTAAGATAGTGACTGTCAGTCAGGCGGTGCACACCTTTAATACTAGCACTCAGGAGGCGGAGGCAGGCAGATCTCCTTGAGTTTGAGAGCAGCCTGGTCCACAGAGTGAGTTCCAGAACAGCCAGGGCTATGAAGCGGAAACAAAACAAACCGAACAAAGCAAACAAAGGGGAAAGGGAGATAGTCACTATCTGCTCGAGGTTCCCGTTCTTCACTGACAGCAGTTCTAGGAGCCTGACAGAGTTGGAAGATTTCCACTGCCTTAGAAATGGCACGTGAAGCAGTATGCATTTGTCTGTCTGCTCGCTTCCTGACAGGCTCTCACCTTACAGCCTGGCTTGACTTGCTATGTATACCAGGCTGCACTTAAGCTCAGAGACCTGCTCGTCTGTCTCTGCCTCCCAAGTGTTCAGATTCAGTTCTCCCCACCATGCCCATCTGCAGTCAGCACTGTAGCCCACCTTCCAGAGGTTGTCGAGAACCACTGGCTTAGGTGAGGCTGTGCCCATGGAAGTAAGTGGAGGGTGTGTTACAGATGGACTAGAAGAACAGTTTGTCCTCCAGGAGTTCCTGTCCATTCTTCAGTTTGTAGGATCCACAGCCGCTGCTGACATGTTTGTTGCCATTGCTTTGGAAATCAAACGTATAACACTTTTTGCTGCTTGGGTTCATAAGTACATGAAATAAGTGTTTTTTTAATTTACGGTCTAATTTCCTAGGTGGATATGCAGTGGGTGCAGGTTTTGGCGGAAGGTTGGGCGACTCCTCTGAATGGCTTCATGAGAGAGAGGGAATACTTGCAGTGCCTTCATTTCGATTGCCTTCTGGATGGTAAGTCGGTCTACATCTGAATCCAACTGGATGTGGAGGACATGACTTCAGGTTTTGTCACTTTCCACAAAGGCAGTCGTGGCCTCTCAATAGTAGTCAGGAAAACTAAGCTCTACTGGGACACTTTAAGTGAACTATGGGATCTTATTTCCACTCTTCCTTTTCCTTCCTGTAATTGTTATTCATTGTAGAGGAAGAAGGAAAACCTGTAATCAGGAGAAAGTGAGTCATAAAAGCCAGTTGTTCCCTGTGCCATGCCAGCCTGTTACTATGGAGTGCTTGTCCCCCTACGGTCCATACACCCTGAGCCATTCCTGTCCCCCCCCCCCCCCCATGGAGTGCTTCTCCCTCCGGGGCCCTTACACCCTGAACCATTCCTCTGTGAAGCCTGCAAACTCAGGGTCCTTTTGTTTGTATGTTTGTTTTCTATAAAGATTAAATACTGTATTTTGATTTTCCTCTTTGGAGTCAGTGGTGGTCTTTGATTGTCTGCTGAGGAATGACTCAACTTGGAGTTTAGTGCACATTGACTTATTAGTTTTCTGTCTTAACCTGTTCCTGCTCATTTTAGAAGTGTATCTAGAGTTGTTGATGGCTGACAGCTTTGTCCATGATTCTCTATACAGGAGGATTTCTTCTGTATAGAAATCCCAGTAGGAATTGAAAAGCCTACTCTAACTTTCTAGCCCATATGTGTTATAGTGACTTACACACACACACACACACACACACACACACACACACACACACACACACATAAAAATAAAACAAAACTAAAAGAAAAAGCATTTCTTCTGTATAGAAATCCCAGTAGGAATTGAAAAGCCTACTCTAACTTTCTAGCCCATATGTGTTATAGTGACTTACACACACACACACACANGAAAAGCCTACTCTAACTTTCTAGCCCATATGTGTTATAGTGACTTACACACACACACACACACACACACACACACACACACACACACACACACACCCCTACCTCTACGTGTGATGGTGCATACCTTTAATATAGCACTCGGGCTGAGAAAGGTAGATCTCAGTGAGTTTGAGGCTAACCTTGTCTGTATAGCCAGTTCCAGGATAGCCAGGGCTATATAGAGAGATCCTGTCTCCAAAACCAAAGAAAGCAACCCAAAGCAGAACACGTCGAGCATCACAGGGGGAACTGAGACTGTGCTTTGGGCTCACTGGTATCACAGTTTGGAGTAATTAGAGCCACTGATTACTGTTTTCGTTTCTTGGCCAGGTACAGCTGACATTGGTTTGATTCTGACTATATTAAAAATGTGATTTAAAGTGGGAGGGCTGGGCAGATGTCTAGGTGGGTAAGAGCATTTACCCATTTTGAAAGTAGAGGGACCCGAGTTCAGATTCCCAGGTCCTATGTAAAAGCTAGACATGGCCATGAGTATCTGTGACCTCAATGTTGACAGGCAGCTCCTGGGAGTTTGGTGGCCAGGCAGCCTTCCTGAGCTGTCAGTTTAGTGAGAGACCCTGTCTCAGGGGAGCAAGGTGTAGGGTGATAGAGAAAGACATATCGCCCTTCCCTGGCCTATATATACACCTACACACACACCTTTGTCATGTAAGTATACTCAAGGATACATAATCAATTTGCCACTTGAAATGTAGTTATTTGTGTCATTCTCCTTTCAAGAAAGATTTAACTTTTTCTTGGAAATGAGATAGAGTTCTTGGTCTCATTCATATAGTAGGATGTATAGTGTTTTCCGATAGTCATAGGCATTTGATGCGTCTTTTGTAAACGAGTTCCTTTGCTTTTACAGTTCTGTATATATTTCTCCCCAAGGACAGTTGGATGACTTGTGAGAATTAGTATCTGATATTTGGTGGTTCTTTCACTTTTATTCTCCTCCTCTCCCCCCCCGCCTCCTTTTCCTCTTTATCCCCTCCCTCTCTCCCCCATTCCTACCTCTCTCCTCTCCCATTCCCTTCCTCCTCCTTTCCCATGCTATCCTATCCTCTCCTCTCTCCTCCCCCTTCCTCTTCCTTCCTTCCCTCCCTCCTCTCCCACCCCTCTTCCCTCTTTCCCTATCCCATCTCTTTGCTTCCCTTCCTCTTCCTTCCCTTATAGTTGAATATTTTTCTCTGTCCCCCTGGAGCCCCTGGGCCGATTCCTTCCCCATTCGCGGGTCCCCACAGCAGCTTATAAGGTAACACTCAGAGGTTTGATATCGATGACAATTGTTCGGCCAATGGCTCAGACATATTACTGACCAGCTCTCACACATTAACTCATTTCTATTCATCCGTGTATTGCCACTAGGCTGTGGCTTACTGGTGATACTCTGGCATGTTACTCCTTCGGTGACTACATGGCATCTCCCTGACTCTGCCTTCTTTCTCTCTGCCTCTTAGTTTGTATTTCCCACCTAGTTATATTTTTCCTGGCCATTGGCTGAAGCAGTTTTTTATTCATCAAGCAATGAAAGCAGCACATATGTGCAGCATACAGCAGGGCATCCCACATAGTCCCCCCTTTCTTCTCTTCTTTAACTGTTTGAATAAATTAGTTGCTTTTGATTCTTTTGTGCCAGGTACTCAAGAGACAATCACTGGCTTTTTAAAAATGTTTGCATTAATTAGTCAGTAATTCATTGTGTGTATCTTCATGTGTGTGCATGTGTAATCATTCACGCCACAGCACACATGTTGAGGATAGAGGAAAACTTGTGGCTGTCAGTTCATCCTTTTTACCATGTGGATTCCAGGGATCGAACTCTTGTTTGTCAGGTGTGGTAGCAAGTGCCCTCAATTGCTGAGAATTCTCACTGGCCCTGCTTCTTTAAACAGTTTTGTTGTTGTTGTTGTTTTGAATCGTGTCACTGAAGACGAAGGTGACTATACTAAGATCCACTGAGTGAACTGTGCACTTTGTGTTCTTTTGTGTCCTGCAGGAGGGGTCATCAACTTGTCAGTGCCCATAGTTCTGACAGCTACGCATGAGGACAAAGAGAGGCTGGATGGCTGTACAGCATTTGCTCTGATGTATGAGGGCCGCCGTGTAGCTATTCTTCGAAATCCTGAATTTTTTGAGCACCGGAAAGAGGAGCGTTGTGCCAGACAGTGGGGAACAACATGCAAGAACCACCCCTACATTAAGGTCTTGACTCATCCGACAGTAACATTTGTGTTGAGATGTGGCCGTTGGCTGTGTGTTAATTGTTCCTCTGGGCTGTGAAGTGTTGCAGAATCGAGACTGGCTCTTAGATGAGTGTAATGAGCAGATGGTCTTGTCGTTTTGACTCATATAAATATTTATTCGGTAACTCTTTGTAGTTTTTTTGAAATCGTTGATGCTGGGGATTAAATCCAGAGCCCTGTGCATGCTAAGCCTGCGCTTGGCTTTATGTGTATTCTGGCTTGTAACGCATAGCTTACAGTGTTTACTGTGTACCAGGGCAGGGCTTGGACGTGTTGGGCAAAGGTTCGTTCTCTTGGAATGCAGTGATAAGGAAGATACTCAATGAGTTCTTCCAAGGAAGATGCGAGGGGGCTGCAGTGGGACCCACACCAGGACGGCTTAACAGTTCTGGCCTCTTAACATTGCATTCTTGTGGAAAATCAGAGAAACATGATTTATCTCCCCAAAGTGCCTCATTTGTGTGTTGAGTGTGGAAATGTCAGTATTGAAGGCAAATATCTGTCACTTGTTTGGTGATTTAAAGTAGATTCTGAGCTTTAGAAAAAATGAGGTATATGTAGGTACCAAGCAGCGCAGCGTAGGGAAAGGACAGGCTTCAGATGCAGCCTGTACACGTGGGTCCTGAGGGTTTCCCACACAAGATGGGATACCTATAGCTTATAAATCCTTCTGTTAATCAACATCTAGTAACAGTGGGTAAAAATGCCTTTTTTTTCTTTCTTTTTTTAACTGAAAAGTTATAATAATCATTCACTTAGGTTTTGGCCATTTTTCAGAAATTCCTTCAAACATTGTATCATGATATTTCTGCAGTGTCTTTCATTCCAGTGATGTCCATAAGCCTAGCTCGGCCTTTAGGATGGAGACCAGCTTGCAAAAGCTGCGCTTAGCTCGTGTGAGAGTAATGGTCCTGCTTCTGTTGTGGCAAAGAATCTCCTTTTGCTTCCCGTTAGATGGTTATGGAACAAGGCGATTGGTTGATTGGAGGAGATCTTCAGGTCCTCGACCGAATTTACTGGAATGATGGCCTTGACCAGTATCGTCTTACTCCTACCGAGCTCAAGCAGAAGTTTAAAGATATGAATGCTGGTAAGAAGCTGGCCTGCTGGCCTAGTATGAGGCTCCGTGGATTCCAGAGGTTTCCCGACACTACCAGATGTATAGAAAAGGGCGGTGACTACAGGTGCACGCGGCAACAGAACAGACAGAAAAGCGGCAATCAAGCCAAGAGGTTTTTGTATTTTGATATCTAATTAGAATTTTTTTGTTTCTAATTTTGTTTTTCGAGATAGGGTTTCCCCGTAGCTTTGGAGCCTGTCCTGGAACTCACAGAGATCCGTCTGTCTCTTCCTCCCAAGTGCTTGGGTTAAAGGCGTGCACCACCACCGTCAGCTTTTCTTAGAATTTGATCTAATATTTTGTATATGGTGTGAAAGATGGATGTTCGGAGCACACTGGCTGTTTACTATAAAACTCACATGTTAAAGCTGAGCAGAACTGTGTAAGAGAATTTATCAGAACTCCTCTCTCACACCAGGGCTGTCTCATGGAACAAATGGTGGAGCACTGCCACCATACTGTGTCTTTCCATTAACCTGCATTTGCTGTGTATCTGTCTGCTCCTGTGCCGAGTGCTGAGGTTTCAAAAGTAAACACGAGAAGGGGCTTTTCCGGGTAAAGAAGACATTGAGCCCAGCAGGATGAAGTTGCTTCAAGAGCAGTCCTGCAGTGCTCTCATCCTTCTGGGTTGGGGTGAAGGGAAGCACCTACAATGCTCTCATCCTTCTGGGTTGGGGTAAAGGGAAGCATCTACAGTGCTGTCATCATTCTGGGTTGGGGTGAAGGGGAGCACCTACAATGCTGTCATCATTCTGGGTTGGGGTAAAGGGGAGCACCTACCATGCTGTCATCATTCTGGGTTAGGGTGAAGGGGAGCACCTACAATGCTGTCATCATTCTGGTTGGGGTGAAGGGGAGCACCTACAATGCTGTCATCATTCTGGGTTGGGGTGAAGGGGAGCACCTACAATGCTGTCATCATTCTGGGTTAGGGTGAAGGGGAGCACCTACAGTGCTGTCATCATTCTGGGTTGGGGTGAAGGGGAGCACCTACAATGCTGTCATCATTCTGGGTTGGGGTGAAGGGGAGCACCTACAATGCTGTCATCATTCTGGTTGGGGTGAAGGGGAGCACCTACAATGCTGTCATCATTCTGGGTTAGGGTGAAGGGGAGCACCTACAATGCTGTCATCATTCTGGGTTGGGGTGAAGGG
>JAQHUG010000074.1:1575356-1600006 GCA_028555095.1 Dicrostonyx torquatus
GCACCTACAATGCTGTCATCATTCTGGTTGGGGTGAAGGGGAGCACCTACAATGCTGTCATCATTCTGGTTGGGGTGAAGGGGAGCACCTACAATGCTGTCATCATTCTGGTTGGGGTGAAGGGGAGCACCTACAGTGCTGTCATCATTCTGGTTGGGGTGAAGGGGAACAGTGTGTTCGGGAAGGCCGAGGTGCTGTTCTCCGCAGCCTTATACTCCGAGCGCCCCAGGACAGCATCTTCTCACCACGTGTGCTGCATGACTGTTGGTAAATGTGCACCAGACATTTCTGCCCGTGCGCCTCGGAAATTGAAGGTGCTTTGGTGACAAGAGCATTTCCTGTAGATTTGGCCAGACTGTTAGGCTTAAGTGTTCTGCCGTTGTTACTGTCGTCTGTGTCACCAGCAGAGGTGGCAGGACCCTAAGCCCCAGTGCTGCTCCTATGTCTGGGTGCGGCCTGGAAGGGGTGGGTGAGCGTGGTGTGAACAGTGCAGAATGGATGATGAAAGTTAGCCCACCACTCAGCTCTGCCTGAGAACC
The DNA here is from genome assembly GCA_028555095.1 of Dicrostonyx torquatus. Classification (NCBI taxonomy): domain Eukaryota; kingdom Metazoa; phylum Chordata; class Mammalia; order Rodentia; family Cricetidae; genus Dicrostonyx; species Dicrostonyx torquatus. The sequence goes on from JAQHUG010000074.1 coordinate 1,575,896, forward strand.
TGCAGCCTCTGTACCAGGTGATGAGAGAGCGGTGGGGACAGGGGAGCCCCACACGACCCCAGCAGTCATCTTGGCTTCAGGTTGTTTAGAGTCCTGAGTATAGATAGCATCCTGTCTTGCCATTTGGGATTTTCATATCTTATTTTCCTCTGTAAGGCTCATTGGCAGTTGATGAGAACACTTATGGAGCCTAATACATAGAGTTTAATCTATTTATTTGAAATAGAGTCTCACAGTGGCTCTGGCTGGCCTGAAACTCACTATGTAGACCAGGCTGGTCTCAAACTCACAGAGTTTTGCCTGCCTCTGCCTCTGCCTCCCAAGTGCCACCGTAACTGACAGGGTTTTATTTTAAAAATCGAAATGAGATCAGTTGAGTAGCATACTGTGGATAGCACTGGGCACACAGAAGGGGAGTAAGTTAGCCTGGTTCTGTGTATGAGTGAAGCTAGGCTGCCTGCATTGGTGTGCAGGTTAAAGAAGGGGAATCTGTTTACTCCTGAGCCTGCAGCACTTGGTTGGAATTTGAAGTCACGTGGCCGTAAGGTAGTGCAGACATAGAATCTTCTGATGGGCCACACCCTGCCTAGTGGCTTCTGCTCAGCCCACCTCATTCATTGTTCATTCGCATTGGCTCCTTCAGTTGTAGGATAGGACCTCTCTGTGTCTCCTGAACTTCTCTGTGAATTTCAAGCAGGCACTTGGTGTATTAGTCAGGATTCTCTAGAGAAATGGAACTCATAGAATGAATCTATCTGTCTGTCTGTCTATCTATCTATCTATCTATCTATCATCTAAAGGGGATTTATTAGAATGACTTATGGGTTGTGGTCCAGCTAGTCTGACAATGACTGTCTACCAATGGAAGGTCCAAGAATCCAGTCGTTGTTCAGTCAGTGGGGTTTTAGTTAATTCTAGATGTAGTCAGTTGACTGGAATCCCCATCACCTTGGTTTAACGTCTGGTGACTTCTGAGTGTTACATACAATGGCAGGCCGACGGCAGCTTCATTTCCTTTCAGACACACTGGGACTCATTTGGCAAATGAGTAGCGATCGGTGTTGGGCAGCAGTGGCTTGCAATTCCCTTATATAAGTATGAGAGTTAGGGAGCCCATGAAGGCTGCTTCTCATGAAGGCTGCTTCTGGCCATTGTCCTTTAAAGGAGAGAGACAGCTCCCAGAAAAAAAAAAGTCCTTTTTGACAAGAAACTGTATTATCACCAAGAAAGAAAAAGAAAGAAACCATTTGCCTGCCCTTTTTTCCCATCTGGGTGCTGTCAGTGAGGATGGAGTCTTTGGAGTTCTTGCAGCCATTCTGTGTTCATGAGAATCCCAAATATGTGTTCTGTGTTGACCTTCTGTCATTTATCTCCAGACTTCATATTAAAGAGATACTACATATTTAAATTATTTAAGACTTTTCTAGTTGGGTCTTTATTTATAATCAGTAATAATAGGTAGGGCATTTCATTTCCTCCCTTCCTCCATCCCTCCCTCTGTTCCTCCCTCCCTCCTGACTCTGGTGGTGAACAGAAACACATTTAGGACTTTTTGAGACCTCCTTAATTTGTTTTTGCCAAAATCTGAATTCATATCTTGAATCGATGTTAGTCAATTATTTGGCTCTGTTGAGACATCTTATCATGGGATTATTGTTTATAATTAGAGACTTTACTACTCCATCTGTTTTGTGCTCTTCCTGAGCCAAACATTTTAAGTCATTTAGGGAACTTGTTGCATAATGAGTGATTGCGACTTTGTTTAAAGTAGCTGAGAGCCAGTTATTAGCCTTACATCAAACGAGGAAGATTTGTGGTGTTATTTTGTTTCCTTTTCCATTTTAGACCAAGGCAAATAAGCAACAGACTGAGGGAGTTTACTCAGCAGCTCTTGTTTACTCATTAGGAAGCCAGTGACAAGCAGCCTACCGATGTGTTCTAGGCAGAGAAAGCAGGAATAGTCCTCATTTTCATCTCCAGTGTGGCCATGCCTCTGTTTCTCCTCTCCACCTCATCTTAAGTGTGTCGGTGAGGTGACCTGGTTATAGGGTGTTGTCCTGTGAACATGGATGGGACAGTTCAGTGTTGAGTCCCTTCTGTAGCTGGGAGGACTGAGATTTCCCTATCGCCTGAATTGCTGATCAGAGGGTGAGCTGTTAACTAACAGCAGGTTCTTGGAATCCAGATGATTGACTGACAGGCTGGAGAGAAGGAGGGATTTCACTGAGCAGCCTAAGAGTCTGTTCGTACTTATTCTACACGAATGTTGGTGTCCTGCTGGTTACAAAGTGAAAAGTTCCCGTGCTTTCTTCAGGCTAGCATGGTGCTGCACAGTTCTGGTCTGACCTTGAGGGCTTTTGTTGAGCTGTTGAATTGCAGGCTGCTTTAAAGGATGCATAGAGATGTTAGAAGGACATCTCAGGCAAAGTCAGGGGGCAATAGAGGAGGTTGGTGAGGGAGTGAAATTAGTGTTTTCTTATGCTAACAGCAGTGAGCTAGAGATGTTGCAGCTAGAAACCAGATGAGGAGAATCCCTGTCTGGCAGATTCTGGCTGCAAGCAGAAGCATCCTCGGTTGGAGTCTAAAGTTAATGAAATGAGCATGGAGGAAGAGTTGGGTGCAGTTGTGGGAACCCACAAGTAGTGCTGGAGGATTGAACTGGCAACATCAGGTAGGGGCAGGAAGCAATGCCATGCCTTTCTCCCCCCCTCCCTCCCTCCTTCCCTCCCTCCTTCCCTTCCTCCCTCTTCCCTTCCTCCCTCCCGTTTCCTGAGATGCTCTCACTCTATAGCTAGGCTAGCTTTGGGGTGGTATTCTTCTGCCTCAGCCTCCTGCGTACTGAGATTCCAGGTATGAGCCCTGTGCCCAGCAGGGATTTGCGTAGAAGACAGTGCTGTAAGATGGTGCTGTAGGACGATACAATGGGATGTTCTGTGAGGAGGCGCACAGGTCATAGTCCTGTGAGGAGGTGCCGTGGGCATGGTGCTCTGGGCTTGGCTGTGAGACAGCCTTGTACGGAGGTCTGGTGAAGGCTGCTGTGGGCATGGTGTGGAGGCATTGCAGGTTGGCAAGGCTCCTCCAGAAGTTTCTTCCTAATCCTCTGGTTGCCAGCTGGAACCTTCTGCCCTTGACCCAGGAGCTTGGTGCCTCTCCCCAGTTAGTCCTGGAGGAACCCTGTGTATCCTGGCCAGACAGCAGAGACAGGCGTGGAGAGTAAGCCACACAGAGACCAGTCAGTGAAAGAGCTGCCTACCCAGCAGCTTCTTGTCTATGTGCATTTACCCAGGCGCCCCGTTACTATTTTATTGCTCCCTCCCTAGTTCTAACTAATATATGTGTGTTTACCCAGTTGCCCTGGTAACTGCTTTACTGATCCCTCCCTAGTTTTCCACTTACCCAGTGTAAGTCAAAAAAGATTAATGATTTATGACAGTCCTGATGGCAGAGGGACGATTCTTCCCGTCCCTTCACAAAGACCCTCTTTTTTTTAGAGCCCCGACTCGCTGCAAGATCTGACAGCCGCGGACTCTTGTCTGTGCTGTCTCGTTGGGCTGCTATATTGGTTTAGGGAAAACCTTTGAGTCTGGGGTGGTTAAAGTGGCGGTTAGTAGCCTTTTTCCAGTGGTTAGTGTGTGTGTGTGGGTCACTGATTACTTCTGTGTGTGGACACTTACTGAGAAGAGAAGAAAAAGCAGACGTTGTATCTGTGGGTCCCACTTGGGACTGGGAGTGAAGCAGGGTCCCGAGACATCCGAGGAAGAATGGCTGACCTTTGGGAAGACTTCCCTGCCCATTGCCCCATTCATTCACTCAGTCATTCCTTCACTCATTCACCCAGTCAGTCCCTCCCCTTCTTCCCCTTCCGTCCCCTCCCTCCTTCCTCCCCCCCTCACTGACTGCCATTGTCTTTGGCCACTCAGCTGGAGCAGAGCTTGGTCCATCTAGCTCTTTGCAGTAGGTCCTGCCAGTTCCCGCTGCCCGTGCCAATCGATGGGTTATCACGTGACCTGTGCTGTACACATCCAGGGAGCTGTTGCTGTTCTGCACCATCAGGAAATGCTGACACTGTCCTTTACTTTCTTAGCAGTGAGACACATTTTGAAAAGGGCCTTCTCTGCTCTCCTCTTCCCCCTTCACCTGCTGAAAGAAAGGGACTCCAGTTTCCCTTGCTTCTTACCACGTTGCCTCTTGGCCTGGTGGGGGCGTCCGGAGTGCAGGGAAGGAGAGCTTGCCACACTGTGTCGCCCTTTACACAGACAGCTTTACATAGGAGGTTGGGAAGGCGACGAGGAATAGACTGAGTGGGGCTGGGCCTGAGACAGTGATGCCCACAGTGGGAAGACAGTGAGTGCTGAGATGATTTAGTGATGTCTATAGTGATGAGCTGGGTTCGGGCTGTAGGGATATGACTGAGATACCACATAGTGATGGTGGGGGTGGGGGCAATTCCCGAGTGAGCAAGGCAGCGGAGCAGCACAATGAGCCCTGCTGCTCCAGGTGCAGTGAGAAGCAGGGTTAGGCCCAGTGGAGCCTGACATTTCATGCTTGATTATGGTTGTGTAAAATATGTGCACGAAAATTAATTAGGAGACTAGGCAAAACCAAGCATGAACCCCAAAGAGAGCAATACTGAGATAGTCTACCTTGACACTCTCCCCTCAAGTTCTTTGCAGTGGCTCATGCTTTCTATTTTAAAGGGAGCATAGGTAAGAGGCTGATGGGTTTAGAAGCCCTGGGCCCTGTGTGACGTTTAGGCTGTGAAGGCAGTGGTGGATGTTCACACAGAGACGGAAAGCAGGGCGCCTTTGGCATTGGGTGATATGCTTGTGATTATGGTATGGCAGAGCAGGAAGAAACCAGTTGGCTGGGTGAACTCAGCCCAGCAGTTCCACGTGGAGGTGGAGAAAGAGGCCGTGTTCTGTTCCTTCATCACGTCCGCTCCACACTGTCAGCACCCTTCCTTCCAAGCAGTTCTAATCCTTCCCTGCAGGACTCGAAAGAACTGGGTTTCTTTAACCACACACTTGCTCTTTCCTTCTCCGAATAAACTGCAGACTCCCGAGGCATGGGAGCCCCACCTTTACCCCACTGTTCAGCGCTTGTCTGAACGGGAGCTTCCATCTGATCGCACCCTCCCTGACCGCTGCACGGTCAGACTGCGGAGGGAGAACAGTCAGTACAGACTCCTGTGGACAGGTGCTGGGTGTCTGAGCACATGCATGGGAGAAGGCGAACTGGAGTGTTCTGAATGCGGGATTAGGTACCGTTCTCCAAAGCTAGGGTGCAGGGCGGGAGATGGGCGCAAGGTAGCAGGAACTGAATCTTGGGTGATGTTGGGACACTAAGAGGCAGGTGGAGAGGTGATCTGAGCTCGGGGCCAAGTTTTGCTGAAATAACAAATTTGCAAGTCAGTGCTACAGAGCCCAATCTAGTACCCTTGGCGCTTGTGACCTCATCACGGTGTGCAGGGTATGTGTGGTCTCTCAGGTGAATTGGCCCTGGGGGACACATTGATTCAGGGAGAGGATGAAATGGAACTGTTGGCAGAGTTTTGTTTTATGTGGAAATGCATTCAGCAGCTTTATCTCTAGTGTCTGTACCCACTTCCTTCCTGTCCTCTCCTGTGTCAAACTTGTACAGCCTCACTGGGCTAATTCTCTACTGAAGGTCACAGACTACTTCACGTTCCATTCCTAGCCCTTGTTTGGTTCCAACATTCTAAGAAGCATTCAGAATATAATGTGATCGTTCTGTGCCAGGTTTTACATCCAGCTGTGTGCCCTCCATCTTTGACAAAATAGATGATTTTATGTTCACATCCCCTGGAGAGCAGGAATGCCTCCACACGTTTCCTTCTGGTTGGAATTTTCCTTTACTTCTTCCTGTCCTGACTTATTCTACGAACTAGCTGGCACACTAAGTCTGGCAGTCACATGTACTGGTAGATAGCCAGAGATAGCCAGGCTAAGGGTCCAGGTGCAGTCCCCAGACACATTTGCAGTGTGGGGTTTGGGTCGAGTGGTTACAGCAGAGCCCCGTGGCTTGCAAAGCCCCAAATGCCTTCAAGGCTTCTTAGTGGTTAAACTTGCTTTCATATATGATCAGGAGTCTCCTGGTAAACTTTGTGGAAGTGAGGGTTATGTAGCTCGATCTAAAAGCAGCTCTGCTTCAGATCCCCCACATGTGTCTTCTCTTTTACAGCATGTGATTACAGGGACTTAAAATCATATGCAGAGATCACAGTGCACTGAGTCCCTGTGCTTCTGACTCAGCTTCAGCACTGCCTGTCGGGATCCTTCTCCTCTCATCTCTGCCACTACTCCACCTCTCTGAATGCTTCTGTCACATTCTGAATCAGAGCTCAGTTCTCATGTCATTTCATCGAAGTCCTTACGTGCATATTGCTTTAGTAGTGAAGGCTTCCAAAGCATAACCCTGGTACCACTGTTTCACCCTGAGAAATACCAGCTTAAGACTATCAAATGTTTAGTGTCCAAACTTTTAGTATCATAATTAGAAACAGGAAAAGATAACGGTAGTATTTCAAATATTGATTATTAAAGGATATGACAAAACCAAACACCCAAATCCTAGTCATTTATAAAAATTTTCTGCCCTTCTGTCATGGCGATAGAGGGGTCAGAATTGAAAATAGATTGAAGGTGATGTCCACTGTGAAAGGTGGGGTTGGAGAGGTGGCTCCAAAGAGAGTTATACTGCTCTTCAAAATGTCTTGCCTTTGGTTCCCAGCACCCAGGTCGGGTGTTCAGTGAAAAGTTCACAACTGCCTGAGCTTCAGCTCTAAGGAGATCCAGCGCCTCTGGCTTCTGAGGGCATCTGCATTTGTGTGCATATCCCCACACAGATATACACCATGTGCATACTTAAAAATAATAAAGGCGAATCATTTATTTTTAGTAAAAGTAAAATAAATAAAAGTAAACAAATTGGAGTTTCTGAGTCAATTCATCATGGCAGGTGATGTGTCAGGTGCTGGAGCGATGTGGCAGGCGGTAGGATGATGTGGCAGTTGGTGGGCGATGGGACAGGTGGTGTGGCAGGTGTTCAGAGAAATGGGAAAACAGATCCTGTGTCAGGGCAGTTCTTCCGTTCTATGCAATTACTCTAGAACCGAAGGAACCATGGTTTCTTTTCTTTCCCTTTCTTTCTCTCTCTCTCTCTTTTTCTTTTATTGAGTTCTGTGTTTTTCTCTGCTCCCCTCCCTGCCCCTTCCCTCCCGTTCAACCTTCTCCCATGGTCCCCATGCTCCCAGTTTACTCAGGAGATCTTGTCTTTTTCTGTTTCCCATTAGATCCATGTAAGTCTCTCTTAGTGTCCTCATTGTTATCTAAGTTCTCTGCGATTATGGTTTGTAGGCTGGTTTTCTTTGCTTTATGTTTAAAAACCACTTATGACTGAGTACATGTGATAATTGTCTTTCTGTGTCTGGGTTACCTCACTCAAAATAATGTTTTCTAGCTCCATCCATTTTCCTGCAAAATTCAAGATGCCGTTATTTTTTTCTGCTGTGTAGTACTGCATTGTGTAAATGTACTACATTTTCCTTATCCATTCTTCAGTTGAGGGTCATTTAGGCTGTTTCCACATTCTGGCTATGACAAACAATGCTGCTCTGAACATAGTTGAGCACATGTCCTTGTGGCACCATTGAGCATCCTTTGGACATATACCCAAAAGTGGTATTGCTGGGTCTTGAGGAAGGTTGTTTCATAGTTTTCTGAGAAATCTTCACACTAATATCCAAAGGGGTTGTACCAGTTTGCACTTCCCCCAGCAATGCAGAAGTGTTCCCTTTTCCCCACACCCTCTCCAGCATAAGTTGTCATCAGTGTTTTTGATCTTGGCCATTCTTACAGGTGTAAGATGAAATCTCAGAGTTTGGATTTGCATTTCTCTGATGGCTAAGGATGTTGAACATTTCCTTAAATGTCCTTCAGCCATTTTAGATTCCTCTGTTGAGAGTTCTCTGTTTAGGTCTGTACTCCATCTTTTTTTATTGGATTATTTGTTCTTTTGATGACCAATTTCTTGAGTTCTTTGTATATTTTGGAGATCAGCCTTCTGTCTGATGTGGGATTGGTGAAGATCTTTTCCAATTCTGTGGGCTGTTGTTTTGTCTTGTTGACCATGTCCTTTGCTTTACAGAAACTTCAGTTTCAGGAGGTCCCATTTATTAATTGTTTCTTTCAGTGTCTGTGCTACTGGGGTTATATTTAAAAGTGGTCTCCTGTGCCAATGCATTCAAGTGTACTTCCCCCTTTCTCTTCTATGAGGTTCAGTGTGGCTGGCTTTATGTTGAGGTTTGATCCTTTTGGACTTGAGTGTTGTGCATGGTAATAGATATGGGTCTATTTTCATTCTTCTACATGTTGATATCCAGTTATGCCAGCACCATTTGTTGAATATGCTTTCTTTTTTCCATTTGATATTTTTTGCTTCTTTGTCAAAATTCAGGTGTTCGAGGTGTGTGGATTAATATCTGGATCTTCTATTCAGTTCTATTGATCCTCCTGCCTTTTCTTATGCCAATACCAGGCTGTTTTCAGTATTGTAGCTCTGTAATAGAGTTTGAATAGGGATTATGATGCCTCCAGACGTTCTTTTATTATACAGGATTGTTTTGGCTATCCTGGTTTTTTTTTTTTTTTTGCTTTTCCATATGAAGTTGAATACTGTTCATTTGAGGTCTATGAAGAATTTTGCTGGGATTTTGATGGGCATTGCATTGAATGTGTCGGTTGCTTTTGGTAAGATTGCCGTTTTTATTATGTTAATTCTACTTGCTACATTACTGAAAGTGTTTATGAGTTGTAGAAGTTCCTTGGTAAAATTTTTGGGGTTGCCTATGTAAACTATCATATCATCAGCAAATAATGAGAGTTTGACTTCTTCTTTTCCAATTTGTATCCCCTTGATCTCCTTTTGGCGTCTTATTGCTCTAGCTAGGACCTCAAGAACTATATTGCATAGGTATGGAGAGAGTGGACAGCCTTGTCTTGGAACCAGGGTTTCTGACAAGTCTCCTGGTACAAGCACGGAGGAATGAAACCCGGATTGTAGCACAGTTCAATTAAGCTTGTAGCTGTCACCATCTGAATACTAGCCCAGGTCCTCATCAGAGATACCATTGCTGCATTGCAGTCCTAAGCCCAGACCTCAGATGACTACACAGTAGTGGCTTTGTTCTCAGAGAAATCTGCATGAATTTGGGTAGCAAATGAAAAATACAGCCGTAGCTCTTTTCACATCCTTTCTCTCTCTTGTTAATAAAGTCCTGGGAATGACCTGAGTTTCGTTACCAACTCAGGTCTTAGGGTCTTTTGAGGATTTGACTGAGGAGTGCCATTGGCAGGCACACTGACCACGAATTTGTATTTGTTGTAAACAGCTGACTGTGAGGACCAGAAAGAGAGCCTGACAGTTGCTCTCATTCCCCCTGCACCCAGAAGTAACTGCTTTATGTCTGTGGCTCCCGTCTCACACGTCCTCAATGAATCAGCCTGCAGCTGCTCTGAGCACGAGACCCTGATGGCAGGGGAGTGATTTCTGGTGGGCCTGCAGCTGAAAGATCCAAGAGCTGGGGTGTGGTCAGAGCACTATATAAGCTATATAATGCCCCTGAACACAATAAAAGGGGCATCCATGTTTCAAGGATGACTTTGCTGTCTGTATGTCTTTGTGTAAATCTCTAGGCCCTTGCCCGAGACTTGCGAATTGTCCCAGAGTGCAGGCACCGTAGTACACGGAGTGTCACGGATGGTACAGATGCCGACTGTCTTGGAATAAGCAGTCAGCAGTCCATAGCTTTACCCATTTCTGATTCCGAGCTTGCATGTTTGTTACTTGTAGCCATCGGTCAGGAAAGATGCTGGAAACTCCTAACCCTGGAAATTCTCTTTTCAGATGCTGTCTTTGCATTTCAGTTGCGCAACCCGGTGCACAACGGACATGCTTTGTTAATGCAGGACACCCACAAGCAGCTTCTAGAGAGGGGCTACCGGCGCCCCGTCCTGCTCCTCCATCCCCTTGGTGGCTGGACCAAGGATGACGATGTTCCTTTGATGTGGCGTATGAAGCAGCATGCTGCAGTTCTGGAGGAGGGCATCTTGAATCCTGAGACAACAGTGGTGGCCATCTTTCCATCTCCTATGATGTATGCTGGGCCAACCGAGGTAGGCTGCTTTTAGGATATCATTGCCGTGCCAAAGTCACTCTTGGAAACACTATAGCATCACCAGTCAACGTATTGACCTTTCCTTGATGACTAGGTGTGTTCCAAACATTGAGTAGAGTACTTCTCTGCTGATGGGAATGTCTTCTAATGCTGCCCCCTGTGGGCTTCCAGTACTCAGGAAGGTTGGGAGAGGTATCTCTGGCTCTTTGTGGTTCTTGATTCCAGCTGTGAGGAAGATACTGAAGCGAGAACAGTGGAGCAGCACATGGTTGTTTTGTATCCACCAGCCAAGGTTCAGACACGGTTAGAACAACACTGATTTTGTTCTTTCCATGGAGTTCCAGAGCAGGGGACAGAGCAGTGTGACATTTGCTTTTTCTAAATTTTTCAAGAGCTGAAGAGGCTCCATTGTATCAGCCAGCTGTTTTCACTGTAGCAAGTACCAGCTTATAAAGAGACAAGGTTTATTTGGCTCTTCATTTGAGCACTTCAATATGTAACTGGTTGGTCTTGCTGCTTTTGGGCTTGTAATAAAGATGGCACATAAGGGTGGGAGTGAAAGGCAGAACCGAGTGTTTGCATTATGATCTGACAAAAAAAGGAAGAGGAAGGGGCCGGAGTTCCACTGTTTCTGTCAAGGAAAGGACCCTATGACCTCCCTTTAGTCCCATCTCTTAAAGGTCTCACCACCTCCCAGGAGTTCTAATACATGTACCTTTAGGATAATTTTGCAGAACCAAATGATTGTTTTGTCCCTGGTCCCAATGGCAGTCTTGTACATGTGTCCATCTGAGTGTGAAATGCATTCATTATTTTAGGGAAGTGTCCAGCAAGACAGTCATTTCTTAAAAAGATCAATTATATATTTAGCTGTGTATCTGCGTGTGTGAGGTTGTGTGCGTGCACATGAGTACAGGCATCTGTGGAGGAGGTCAGTGGCATTGGATCCCCTGGGAGGTGGTGTTACAGGCAGTAGTCAGCCACCCAACATGGGTTCTGTAAATCAGACTTAGATGTTTGAGTCTTTTGGAAGAGCCTATTGGATCTTAACTTCTGACCTTCATGGAGATGACCTTCATGGTTCTTCTGTGAAGGACTAGAACTTGATTGAATGAGGAAGTAAAATTGCTTCCTGATAGGAGAGCAGGGTTTTGGAATTTTGCCTGCGGTCAAATGGAATGTTAGATCTTTTTATATCCATATGTAAAGATGATGGAAATTAGGTTTCAGTTTCAGGGCAGAGTAGAGTAGGCTTTCAAAATATATTTGCTGAATGAGTTAATAAATCAGTTGAGTGACCTCAGAAGTGGTGAGTGGGAAATTCCTAGCCAGCTTCTTGTATTTTCAAGATAAAAACGGAATGCACATTATTTCCGCACCATTTCATCCTTCCCATAGAGGAAGATGAATGCACTTAGATTTATCTGAGAGTCAAACTCATTTTTAAAAAGATCCAAGTAATTTAGCGAAACAAACTCTTTCCAACATTTTAAAAGAGAATCCAAGCATTTTACTATTTAGGACGGAGCTTATGAATCTTTATTGGAGCTTAGTTTATGGGTCTGAATTCTCTGTTACCTCTTTATGCAAGCAAAGCAGACAAACAGAACCTCAGGGAAAAGATGAAAATGTGATTGCCTCTTCGTTTGGGGCCCTGCTCACTAATACACTGCAGCACTCTGAGTGAACAGCCATGCCGCTTGCCTTTCTGTTGGAGTACGGTGTTGGTTAGGATTGGCCAGCGATGGCCTTGGTGTTCACTGTAGTTTTCCGTGACCTCTATCTAGTTCTTGCATTTCACATTTTGTCCAGCAGTTCCTCTAGTTGGTACTTACCCCAGCTCTAGAGGCTGTGGGGCCTGGGAGAATGGAGCCCATAAATGAGGCGGACTGAAGTCTCACGCGGTAGTCAGCTTTATTCAGAGCCCCAGACAATTTATATGCTGAGGGTCAAGAAAGGTCACCCGAGTAAAGTTCTCACGAGTTCAAGCTGTGTACAATCCCAAGGACAAACCACACGTGGCAAAAACATGTTTTTCCGTAGAGGCATGAAAGGCTAGTCAAACATTTAGTTGAATAATAACAGCAAGCAATAATGAGCAATCGGAAGTAAACTCACTGTCATCCGCTACACCTGGGAGGAGCACGAAACCGTATTCCAAGAGCATTTCCTTGTTTTGAAGAAACTGAGATCCCACGACCCTTGTTTTGCTTTCTTGGAGAGCTTTCACAAGGACTGAGTTCTCCCCAGACCACTCTGTCTCTGGACCACGTTCCGATAATACTGATGGCACGAACCTCACCACTTTAAGCAAGTCGTTTGATCTGAGTTTCTCTAGAATGTTGTCAGCGTGAGAGTAACCCACATGATATTTGGGCAGTCTGCTGGCTAGTCTTTTGTCAACTTGACACAAGCTGTCGTCATTTGGGAAGAGGCGTACTTGTATAAGAAAATGCCGCCACAAGACTGGCCTGTGGCAAACCTGTGGGGCATTTTCTTGATTTAAGATTGATGTGGGAGGGTCTAGCTCACCATGGACTGGTGGTTGTATTATAAGAAAGCAGAATCAGCAAGCTTCGGTAAGCCCACGCCCTACATGACCTCTGCATCAGCTCCTGTCTCCAGGTCCCTGCCCTGACTTCCCTGGATGATGGGCTATAGGTTATGTAAGTTGGAAACCCTTACCTTCCCAAGATGCCTGGTGCTTAGCACAGCAGTAGAAACCATACTGTGGCAGGCAGGAATGGGTTTATGAACAGTGACCATAGTAAATTCCAGCTTGGAAAATGGGTCTCCTTGTTTGGGACCTGTCTTGCTCTCTTTCTGATTCTTATGCTCTGTCTTTTGAAAGTGGGGTTGCTGTGAAATTTTTTTCGGTAAGTTAACAAGAAATGGTTTTTAAAAAATGAGAATGGGAGGATTTGTAATGAAATAGCCTGTGATAATAAACAAAAAATCTTTCTTGAGTTAAAAAGGGATTTGGGGGGGCAGAGACTCGGGTATCCCAGGCTGGCCTTAAACACACCATGTAGCTGAGGCTGGCCCTGAACTCCAGGTATCCCTGCCATTCCTTCCAGAGTACTGGGTTTGCAAGCCTCCTACCCTATGGCCAGTGTTAGATTGGGAAGATTTTATGTTTGAAGTTTTGTCAGTTGTGCTTCTGAAGGAAGATTTGGCAGTGAAAGCCGGGGCTGGAGAGATGTCTTGAAGATGTGACATACCTATTTAAAAAATGGGTATGGGACGGTTATACAAACACTGATGTGGAGGCATAGTGGAGGGTGGAGACAGGAGGATTGCTGTAGGCTGCCTGGTGCCTAACTCTAGATCCAGGAAGAGACCTTGTCACAGAGGAGTAGGGCAGAGGGCGATAGAGCAGGACATTCAGAATCCTTCTCTGGCTGCCGTATGTGCATGGGCTTCCCCTTCCCATTGTATGCACAGACAGACAGACACCTGAAGGACAGTGAAGACACCTGCCGTATACACATGGGCTTCCCGTTCCCATCGTATGCACATACAGACAGACAGACACCGGAAGGACAGTGAAGACACCTGCCATATGCGCATGGGCTTCCCGTTCCCATTGTATGCACATACAGGCAGACAGACAGACAGACACAGGAAGGACAGTGAAGACACCAGAGGGCAGATGTCTCACTGTAGCAGGCACAGCTGAGCAGCTGGTGGTGTAGTCACCATTCTTCCACCCTGGGTTCATGACTTCAGAGAGATTAGTGTAGGAAGAGCATGCACATTTATTAAATTCAAGTCTTTCATTCCTCAAGAGCCTTTAGAATAAAGATCCAAGGAAGGCTGTGTATTGTATGCCTGAATCTGGTGATGGGTGAGTGAAAGAAAGAATATGATTGGCTAGTGATAAATCTGGGGCTTAGGAAGGCCTGTTGTTTATGTTCTTCTCTGCCCCTTCTCTTTAGAGAAAGGAACATTTCTTTCCTGCATGTGTAGAGAGCCTTCTGACCTACTTTATTTAGGCAGGTCAGCTGGACTTCACCTTCTCTCAGGGAGAAGATGGAAGAAGGGAAGAACAGCCTTCATGCTTCCGGCCCTGAACTGGCTCTGGCAGGACCTCCCCTGACTCTGATTGACTCCCGTCGCTACCTACAAGAGCAAGTCTAGTGAACATAGTAATGACGCAGACGTGTGCTGAGGGCTGCAGCCTGAGTCTGCACTGTTTGCCCCCAGCACCTTTGTAATCTGTTAGACTTCTCTGAGCTGTGTTTATGTGCACATGAGTGCTTGTTTTTAGGATGCATGGTAGGATGAGTGTTCTTATATTCAGTTGTGTAATTTTGAATTTGTCTTATTTTAACTTCATATTGAACTATACATAGGAAAAAGGGACACATTTCCTAGATATTTGTGAAGCTAAGTTTTCCAGAATAAGTGTAACTATACACTCAGCTTCCAGAATAGACATAGCTATACACTTAGGTTCCGGAACCTCTTGTTCCGTTCCTTCTGCTCCACACCTGTCCTTACCACACCAGCCGCTGTCCTCACTTGCAGCAAGCATCCAGTTCCCTCATGTGGAAAGGTTGTGAGTACTGGACAGCAGATGGACAGCAAAGCTAGGCTTTGGAGATTCATGAGAACCCTTGCTATCCCGTGGAAGAGAAGAGAAGGAAGGGAACTGGACAGGGCACAGAGAAAAGCTGAGCTGCAGTTCTGTCTCTGGCATTATAGATAGTAACTAACTCAACTCTTGAGCCACAAGAGAGTACGTGCTGCTTTTCAGATTTTAGGTGAGGATAACCCATGTAGCGTGCTAGAATCACATAGCAGTAAATGATGGAGATGGAGTCTGATCCAGTGTGCCCTGGGGGTTCTGGGAGATCCTGCAGAGATGCCCTGAGTTACCTAGAAACAGGCATCATAGGTATTGACTAGACATTGTCCGCTAAGAAAGGTGCCTTCTTTGGACCTGCAGTTTTCTACAGCAGGGGCTGTGTCTGAAAAGAGCCGACAGCTATGGGTGCCTACTGGCTGTGCTCCCAGAAGCAGATGCTTGTCTCACCTTTCTGAAGTAACCTAGACTGCCACAGCATTCAAGCCAGCGTGGTGTGACACCTGGCAGCTAGGGTCTGACATCATGGTCTCTTATGCTTGGCCTCTCTTTACTTCCCCTTGCTTGGGTGGTGTGGACTATCTGTTGAACTGTGTAAAGATGTGTCACAATTGTTTGTGTTTACTTGTGTAGTGATGTTGCTTTTGTTTGTGCTGCATTGGTTTAACTATGTAAATATGTGTTTCTGTTGCGCCTTGCCTGCCTTAGGCAACTGATTGGTCTAATAAAAAGCTGAATGACCAATAACTAGGCAGAGTTGGCCAGGGTCCAGCCAGCCAGCCACTGAGGATACAGGAAAGCACATGGACAGCAGAAAGATGAGGTAAATGAGCCTTGGGGCAGCACGTAGATTAATAGAAATAGGTTAATTTAAGTTAAAAAAAAAAGCTAGGCAAAAACTAAGCTAAGGCCGAGCCTTCATGATTAACAATAAGTCTCTGTGTCATGATTTGGAGGCTGGTGGACCAAGAAAGCCTGCAGTCAATGGTAGACTGCCCATCCTCAGCCTGTGTTCTCCTGTGTGACTTCAGCATCACTGCTGAAGGCCATTTGGACTGTGAACCGTGTGCTGGTGTGGGTTTCAGTACCTCCGTATGTGAATGTGTCTGCTGGTTATTGCTGAGTAGAATGGCTGCATCTGGGTGTGCATTTATTTGGTGTCTGGCGAGGTTTCCAGTCCTTTCTAATGAAGATGTGCCGATTCACACTGCAGAGCATTGTGTGCCCACCAGTTCTGGGTTGTCTTGTCACCATTTGGGCCTTCTGATTCCGACTCTTTGGCCACATGTTGTATGATACTGCCATTTCTTAACCAGTCTTCAGGACTTTATTGGATCAGTTTCACTGAAAAGGGAATAGAGGTTGGTTATAAATTAGCATAGTTCTAGGTAGTGATTAAGAAATAAAATGTCATAACTCACTAAAATTTCTTATGTGTATGTATGCTTTGCCTGCATCTATGTGTGTATACCACATGTGTGATTGTTGTTCACAGAGACCAGAAGAGGGTGTCTGATCCCCAGGAACTAGAGTTCCCAGTGGCTCTAAGTTACCATGTAGGTTCTGGGAGTAGAACCTGGGTCCTGTGGAAGGGCAGCCAGTGCTCTTAAACACTGAACCATTTCTCTAGCCCCTAACCGCTCATTTTGGTTGGACTCTCGTTGTATTTTCCAGATAATATTCCAAGTGATTTACATATGTTAATTTAGTCCTTAGAACAACGCTATGAGGGCAGACACTGTTATAATTCACAGTTTACAGATGAAACCCATGGTGGGTGTTAAACAGTCGCTGAGGTCAGGCAGTAAGTGATGAAGATGGAGTTTGCAGCTGAGCATGGTCCTAGAGCCATGCCCTGCAGTTCCAGTCTCTGGTATCAGCTGACGTTACAATAGCTGCAAACTGTGCGTGTGTGTTTTGAAGGCAGACTTGAAGCACATTTGTAGAGGTCTGCAAAACTGAGTTGACATGGCTCTGCAGGCGCCCGTAGAGACGGACTCTCCCGCTGATTGGCTCACATACCTGCTTATCACAATTCAGAGTGGTGTTTTGTACTTTCTCTGTAACCTTTATTCTTTCCATTCTAGGAATATCGTCCTCTAATTATTAGTAATATCTTCCTGTGGGTTTTGTTTTGATTTTAGACAAGGTCTCGCTATGTAGGCTTGGCTTAGCTTGGGACTCCCAGTACTGTTATGTCCTCCAGGCTGGTCTTGAACTCACAGTTTGTATTTGCCTCCACAGTGCTGGGATTAAAGGTGTGTGCCACCGTACCTGGCCCTGCCTGGGTTACTGTATGCAAAGGTTTGCGCTACTGGCTGGCTGAAAGCGTGCCACTGCTTCGCCTCAAGTTCTCACTGTCCTGACTCCACATAAAGACACTGTCTGTGTCTCATAATGGAGCTTTGTAGATTTGTGTAAAAATCCTAGAACTTGGAGTTATGGCAGCGAGCCTGGGATGACTTCCTGTTAGAATACATGTCCTTAGCCTGACTTGGGATGTCCTTGGTGTCTGACTGTATAATGCTAATAACACAAGGACGGTAGAAATGGCGGTCTTTGGGAGCCTGTGTGTGATTCACACACTGGATTGATGCTTTGCATGTGTTAGGCAACCCATAGCTCCATGCGATACAGATTTAATTCCCACTGCACCGGTGAGGCTTCTGAAGCACTGTTACTTAGCTGCCGTGTATCTGAGAAAGCTAGAGTAGAAGAACAGGGTTTTAACGTCTCATCCTTTGATGGATAAACTGGAAGTTCTAGCAATTGTTTTAATGTTTTAAATAGTTAAGTATTTCAGTGTTTATCATCTGGCATGATTTAAGTTCTGAAAAACTGTCCATTCTTGCTTTCTTCCCCCCCGCCCCCACCGCCTCTTACTTTTTGAGATATGGGGTCTTGCTATGTAGCTCAGGCTACTCTATAACTCACTGTGTAGCCCAGGCTGTATAGTCTTCCTTCCTCTGTCTCCCAAGGACCGTGATCATAAGAGTATATACCATGCCTGGCTCTATCTGTTTCTTTCTCTGTAGTACCTAACTTAATGTGTTTGGCTTTTTTTCCTAGCCCTTAAACAAAGATTTTTAAAAAATAATAACCAACAAAACCCACCTCATTTTTGTAGTTTTTCCAGTGACATCAGGACCGAGTCTGCCAATAACACATATTTGCCGAATTGTCTTAATAAAATACAAACAATGATTCTTCTTTAGTCGTTCTCTGGTTATTTAGAAGGCATTGGTACCAGATTGTTTCCTTTGCACAGATGCATTTCAGGACAATGAGCAGCTGTTAAGGCTGTGCGGTTATCAACAGGATGTTCCTCGTTTCCCAGTCTATAAAGACTTAATGGCTCGATTCCGAAATTCCATCCTAGGAACAAGTGGGAACTGTGCCGGGAAGAATTTACTTTCTAATGCTTGAACTGGTGTTGTGAATGTTTAATTTTATTATCTATATGAATAATTAGTTGGGAAACTGGAAATGTTTGGCTTGTCATTAAACACTCAATCTAGTTCCTAAAGAATAATTAATGCTTTCTAAGAGCTGTTATGTGAAAGTGTCAAAAACAAGATGGGTTTGAGAATGTATAGCCTTATCCTGAACATATCAAGTTGTAATGAGGATTACCATTTAGTTTTTTTTTTCCCCCTTGGAGAGGGGAGGAGAATAATGCATTGTTGGGGGTGGCTAGGAAAGTTATTCTCCAGTTGTTAAATGCCTCCATGTTAGACACAGATTCTGTGTAAGTGAGCAGAGGCATCCAAACAGGAGCAGCTGAAACACACTGCTCCATGGATTCCTGTGTATTTCCTTAATTACATTATGTTTTAGACCAGTATCTGGAATGGTCAGTACGGTATCTGTTGGGACGTGAACCTGCCCTATTGATCCCTTGATTGAGAAGGACCCCATTGCCTTACTTATTTATGTTCAAGGGTCAGTCCCCATCTGACTTCTAGCCTTGCAGATTGGAGTTTGAGCTCTGTGAATGACTGCTTATGTGTATGTAAAAATCTTCCATGTGAATATGTGCACATCCACATACCTCATAAGCAGATAATCCATAAATATATACACCTGTGTATTCATTCCCATTTATGATCTTGGTTTGTGGGCCTGATTTTGATTCTAGCTTCCCAGGAAGCTGCGTTCAGTTTGTTGGGACTTTCTCCTATTAGGTGATGATGAAGTGAGCCGTAGATGGAGGCACAGCTCGGCGGGAAAGGGTTAAACTCAAGTGCACATGCGTTTTTTTTATCCATTTGCTCTTCCTCATCAATCAGCCATCAGAGTCTAGTTATCTAATATGTAGACATCTTTCTAGGTCCAGTGGCATTGCAGAGCGCGGATGGTGGCAGGAGCCAATTTTTATATTGTTGGACGAGACCCTGCTGGCATGCCTCATCCGGAGACAGGGAAGGACCTCTATGAGCCAACCCACGGAGCCAAAGTGCTGACGATGGCCCCTGGCCTCATCACCCTGGAAATAGTTCCCTTCCGAGTTGCAGCTTACAACAAGAAGAAGAAGCGGATGGACTACTATGACTCCGAGCAGTAAGTGTCTCACCGCCCAACCGAGCCGCAGTGTGCAGTGTGTTGTCTGAACTGTGGGTTCAGCATATCATCTGGTCCGTATCAGTTCTGATGAGAGGCTTTGTTGAATCCATCTCAGGAAAAGTCAAGAAACGTAACTCTCATTAGTCTAGAGTCAGAAGTGAAAGTAAGAATTGGATCTGAGCTGGATGTGGTCGTGTACTCTTTGAATCTAAGCATTGGGAGGCAGAGGCAGATAAAGGTCTAATTTGAGGCCACCCGGTCTACATAGCGAGTTCCAGGCCAAGCAAACAAGCAGCAACAACAGCCTCCCCGACACGTACACACTGGATCCAGAGTTAGTGGTTTGGGGAGTGCTGTTGTGTGATCCTTAGGCACAGTGTAAATATTTATATGTCTGCATGACTGCTGTCAACTTTCAGAATAAATGATCGGAGTGCCCGGCCTGGTGGCAGAGGCTGGTAGTCCCAGCTTGTTAGAAAACTGAGGCAGCAGGGTCACAAGTTCACGAATAGCCTGGGCAAGGCAGGGAGACAGAGTCTCAGAATAAAAAGTAGAGTGGGCTAGGGCTGTAGTTCAGTGGTAGTTTCTTAGCACACACAAGGCTTTGGCTCTTTCTGATATTGCCAATACATACGAACATCTGCACGTACGTCTGTAGATACATACTTGCATACATACGTATATACATCGTAATGTTAAATATATGTCTGTTTCTTTTGAATGAACAGGATTATGATACCTGTGTAAGTTTATAGAGGCAGTGTGAAACTCAGTTACTTTGCGGTATGACCAGAATTTGAAATCTTTTCTGTCCTTATTTCCTCATCTCTGGAATGATGGCAGAGGATGAGGAATTTCCCTTCCAGGTCTTTCTATATATTCCCCATAATCTGCAACACCAACATTTTCTTAAGATAGGGTCTCATTCTGCAGCCCCGGCTGGCCTGGTACTCACTGTGTAGATCAGGTGGCCTTGAACTCAGAGGTCCATTTGCCTCTGCCTTCTTAGTGCTGGGATTAAAGACATGTGCCACTGGCTGATTTTTTTTGTATATAATATATACATAGGAGTTGTTTTGTTTGACCAACTCTTGGTTTATTTATCTGCTTTTTAGTACAGGTTACAATTCATGTTCAGTGAGTAAAACAGATAATTCATGTAGAATGTAATCATTTTTAATTTATGTTTTATGAGTGTCAGTTCTACCAACAGCACTGACTGAAAACTGATGGTGGCTTAGGCACATCCAGTCTGAGCAATAGTGCGCCTTTTCCATGGCTTTTAACATTGGTTCCGTGTTGAGGAACAACGCTGAGCCTGACCCAGCACCCTCATTTAATGTGCCCCATTTTATCACAGAGGGGACAGGAATGGAAAAAGAAATCTTATGAAAAATTAAAACCACACTCTTGTTTCTAAAAGGCATATTAGCACACACCTACAATCCTAGCGCTCGGAAGGTAGAGACAGGAGGATCAGTGGTTCAGGCTCATCCTTGCTGCATAGAGAGCTGGAGACTAGCCTGGGCTACATGAAACCCTACCTCAAAAAATTAAAACAAAGTAATAAACAAATAAAGTAAATAAGTAGAAAGGCCATGAAATGGCTCAATAGGTAAAGGTGCTTGCCACTAAGTCTGCAGATCTGAGTTCAATCCCTGGAATCCACATAATGGAAAAAGAGATTAGATTCCTTCAAGTTGTCTTCTGATCTCCACATGTGTGTGGACATACAAAGAAATAAAATATGATTAAAAAATAACTTCAAAGGATATGAAGCTTTGAATTCCTTTGAGTTAAGTAAATCATCTGGATTAAAAGCTGTCATTGCCACTGGAGACCAGAAGATGTCTTGGCTTCACCCGTGTTGTCATAGTGGGTTTAGAGACATTGCACCTCCAGTGAGTGGTGAGGTCTAACTGAAATCCAAGAAAGCCTCAAAGCCTATGGGCAAAAAGGTTTTTCTATAGGCACAAGGAAGAGTAGGAGGACTCCTAATGTCTGCCAGTGGCCGTGTGTGAAATCAGGATGGGCGCTGTCCCTGCCTGTTGGCTTCAACTGTGATGTCCCAGGATCCTCTGAGCTCCTCACCGTTCCTAACCTCGTGGACTTATTCCTTAACCTTTAAGATGTCTGTGTCGGTGTGTGCACATGTACATTTGTACATACACACACATGTATGTATAAAGTGCCCCATGCCAAAGTACGGCTCCAAGGAGATGGGGTAGAGTCTGTTAAAAGAATGTTACCAATTATGATAAACTGTCACCTCAAAGGCTGATGAAATCTAAGGAGAAATGACAACGGAAAGTGAAAGCAGCTTGGGTACAGTCCTGCCCCTTTGTGGTTAAATTTATGTAGCCCACCATCAAAGAGCCAGACTTAGTCTGTGGGGAGACCTGCCTGTCACCCCTGCCTCAAGCTCCTGAAGGAGCAAGGCCTTCCTGCAAACCTGTGAGCCACACACGGTGTCAGAGGTAGGTGCTGGGCTGTGGTACTTTTTGCTTCTTACCCTGAGTGCAGTCTATTTAGTTTGTGTACAGTATTCTCGACCTTCATTTTCTGAGTGATTACATAGAGGCAAGGGTGAGCAAGAAGAGAGAAGCAGAGCCATTCTGCCCATCTGTTGGCTTTTACTGTAGAAGAGTCTCCATGTTGTGGCGTTAAGAACACTGAGCAAGGGCCTGCAGAGATAGTTTCATGGGTGAAGGGCTTGCTGTGCAAACTCGAGAACCGACTTTGATCCCCAACAGCCATGTGGAAAGCCTGGTGTGGTGGCACTACACAGATGGCTCAGCATTTTAAGGACAGGTACTATTGCAAAGGACTTAACTGTGGTTCTCAGCTTCTACGTCAGGAGGCTGGAACCATCTATAACTCCAGCTTAAGGGGATATGTGAGACGTCAGGCTTCCGTAGACACCTGCATTCCAAGCACATACGCACATACAGATAATACAATCACATACATAATTAAAAATAAAACAGAAGAAAGTCTGCTATGGTGGCATGTTCTTGCAACCTCAGCTTCGGAGGCTGATGCAGTCAGATCCCTTGCGTTCCCTGACCAGCTCAACCTTCTCTTCAGTCAATCCCAAGCCAGCAGGAGTCCTTATCTTAATAAGCAGGGTGGATGACTCCTGAGGAATGACATCTGAGTGTGATCTCTGGCCTCTTCAGCCACGTGCACATCCACGTGTGTTCACACCTAGAGCTGCCTGCACATGAGTGCCCCCGACACACGCATGAAAACACACACACACACACACACACACACACACACACACACACACACACACACAGACAAATGTATGCACGTGAAGAAAACCAAGCAAAATGAAGTGCTGTTTTCCTTTCCAGCTCCTGGACCAATGTGTTTCGTCCCTGTGGTCCCTCTGCGTGGCTAGCTGCTTTCATCATACTTAGAACCCTAGATCCATCTGTGTTCAGTTGATTAATGTGCTTCTAAGACCCTTGATAACTTTGATGTTTAGCTAAATCTGTGTAGTGCTGCTTTAAGTCTCTCTTTTAATCATTTAAAAGCTAAATAATTACATCATTTCTCATAAGATTTTCCAGAGATGAATTTTATGTTAGTCACATGAGTGGCTCATTTTCTTGGAATTTTTTTTGTTTTTGGGTTACCAAATCTTAATAAGTTGTAACTTGGGAAGCTTTAAAAATGCCTTAGTTTTAAAATTTTTGGTATTTGTGTTCAAATATAATTAAGTTGATGGGAATATGTTGGAAAGTGATTAAAATTTTGGAAAGGCGATCGTCTTTGATGTGCGAGAAAACAGTTATTAATTATGCACATATGAGCCTGTTCATGTTTGATTAATGGACATTACTCAATGCCAGCTTTTATGTAATTAATGATTTTGTAGCTTTTGGTTTGATTGAATGCTAGTGTAAGACAAGGCTTAGGAAGGGAAATTCCCTGAAGACTTTAGGCAAGATAATTATTGATAGGAATTATGATAGAGTCATCTGTTTACATTTAGGAAGTCAAGGAAGCCATGTGAGCTTTAGAAGTGACTCAGCTGTAGGCGTTCAGTCCCATTGCAGATAGTAACAACGATTAGGATATCTTTTTTTCCTCTTTTAAAGGGTAAATGTTTATATTCTGGGTAGACAAATACAAAATTATTTAGATTATAGTACCAACATGCTCGCTAAAAGGGAAGTACGTGAGGGGCTGAGTAAATGAAGTGATGGAAGGATAAGTGTGCTTGCTCTGGCATCATCACATCCTAACAGGTTTCTTCCTGTTTTAATGGCAGAGTGTACTTGAACTTGTGTACTGCTAGAGAGAGCACTCAGCCATTAAAGGTGCTCTCCCCACCTAGGGGATACCCATTACCATCTAGAAGAATTCCCTTACCATCTAGAAGATGCCCCCTTACCGTCTAGAAGATGCCCCCTTACCGTATGGAAGATACCCCCTTACCTACAATCTGAGAGATGCCCCTAACCTACAATCTGAGAGATGCCCCTAACCTACAATCTGAGAGATGCCCCTTACCTACAATCTGGAAGATGCCCCTTACCTACAATCTGGAAGATGTCCTCTTACCTACAATCTGAGAGATGCCCCTTACCTACAATCTGAGAGATGCCCCTAACCTACAATCTGAGAGATGCCCCTTACCTACAATCTGGAAGATGCCCCTTACCTACAATCTGAGAGATGCCCCTTACCTACAATCTGGAAGATGCCCCTTACCTACAATCTGGAAGATGTCCTCTTACCTACAATCTGGAAG
>JAQHUG010000074.1:1600141-1663897 GCA_028555095.1 Dicrostonyx torquatus
CAATCTGGAAGATGCCCCTTACCTACAATCTGGAAGATGCCCTCTTACCTACAATCTGAGAGATGCCCCTTACCTACAATCTGGAAGATGTCCTCTTACCTACAATCTGAGAGATGCCCCTTACCTACAATCTGAAAGATGCCCCTTTACCTACAATCTGGAAGACACAGTTTGGCTGTTGGCTTTGGAAACAATGACTTATGCCTCCTTCAAAGTGTTTTTGGATCTCTTTCCTTTTGTGTACTTTCACTGGTGAACCTACCTAGTATGATAGTTCTTGAGCTATGACTATTAAACCTGCATGGCACTGCTTCTCTGTTACTATCAGTTTTCTGTTTTTAAAATAATATTTTTTTTTGTACAAAACAGCACGTATACCCACAGATCATAAAACCAGGTTGCCTGTCCTCCTGCCAGGCCAGGCTCTTGTGTGAAGTCTCTGGAGTGCCCTCCCACAGTGATTCTTGCTAGCAGAATTCATTTTCTTGCCGATGTAGGATTGGGGTCCTTGTCTTCCAGCTGTTGCCTGATGTTTGCACCCTGCTCCTAGAGGCCCCATTAAGTCCTTCCCTGCAACATCTCCATTCAGCAATATGGCCTCCCTCTGTATATGCAATCTGTAAGGTCTCTCTCATGTCTTCCCCCACCTTTTCTTTGCTCCTAGCTGGGAAAATTCTTACATGATTAAATTTATGTAGGTAATTTTATGGCCAACTGATTAGCAATTTGAATCTCATCTTCAGAATTCCCTTTGTGGTATTGCTACAGCCTGCTGCAGTATACTGTGGTGGTGACATGGGACAGAGGACATCAGGACCAGCCTTAAATTCTGCCTGCCACATGAGTGTGAAGTTCTGCGTCGACTTCTTGGTATAAAGTACAATGACTAGAATCAATATTACTCTAATAATATACCCAAATCCTAAATTTTGTTAGTTACTCTTTTTTTCCCAGTTGTGATGCCTAGTGTTAATTGTGATAGAGTCATCTGGGATCATGTCCGTGGGAAATGTCTGGTTTGCGCTGAGTGGAGACCTGTGCACTGTGGGTAACACCCTTCCCTGGGTGGGATCTCATCCTGTGCGAGTCGAGAAAGTAAGCCGAGAGGCAGGAAGTCCTACTCAGGGTTTCTGTTGCTGCAGTGAAACACCGTGGCCAAAAGAAAGCTGGGAGGAGTGGGTTCCTTTGGCGTGCACTCCCACAGCACTGTTCATCACTGAAGGGAGTCAGGACGGGAACTCAAGCAGGGCAGGAGCCTGGAGGCAGGCGCTGATGCAGAGGCTGTGGAGGGGCGCTGCTTACTGGCTTGCTCCCACGGCTTGCTTTGTCTTTCTTCTTACAGAATCAAGAACCACCAGCCCAGGGATGGCACTGCCCACCATGGGCTGGGCCATCCTCATCAACTACCAATTTTTTAAAAAAAATGCCTTACAGACTTGCCTGCAGCGTGATCCTGTGGAGGCATTTTCTTAACTGAGGTTCCCACCTCTCAGATGACTTTGGCTGTGTCTGGTTGACCCAAGAGTGTTGAGCACACCGCGTGCGGATCAGTGTGACCACCTGCTTCAAGCTCTTGCTGCCTGACTTCTGTACCTGGACTTATGAGCCACAACCAGCCCTCCCCCTTAAGTCACATTGGCCAGGGTCTTTCATGACAGTAACAGGTAAAGAAGCCAAGGCACAGTTGCCTAGAACCTTGTCCGAGACAGGGTCCCTTTGCTGTTCTGGTCAGCACTGCAGAGCCAGGCTGGCTCTCAGGAGCTCCACAGAGTCACTTGTCTGCTTCCCATCTTGCTGCAGGAGCTCTGGAATTACAGACGTGGTCTACCACGCCTGGCAGTATCTAGGAGTGGGATCTATGTGGGATCTAGGAGTTCACAATGAGGTCCTCTTACTTGTGCAGCAAGGGCCTTTCCTGCAGAGCCACCTCCCCAGCCCCTGATTAAACTTTTCATGGATTTCATTTAGTCTTTGGTTTGTAATAATAAGAAAAATAATAAATAAAATTGTTATATATGATACTATCCAGTACATTTTAGTCTCTGAAAGAAAGCCACAAGTAGCTGTTTATATGGTTTTTGAAAAGATCATTTTAAATCATACTCTTAAGAATTCTTAGTGTTTTGATGTGTTATAAATGACCGGCTTTCAAGTTGGATGAAACATTAATTAGAATAAAAATAATTAGACCCACTTACAAGTCACCACCATTAGTTTTGTTTCTGTCAAGAGACAACTTCTCTTTTGCTCGGCTGAATGGCTTATCTAGTTTGCATCCTGGGAACGCTGGTGGTTTTGAATGTGAGCCTCCAGAAGACAAATGTGAAGGCCATCTGCTGACCCCCAGCTCTTGTCCAAGTGACTAGCTTGTCCTGGTAGCTCTGAAGGCTGCATGTGTTGACTGAGGGACAGCAGATGGCTGTGCAGATTTACAGTCGTCAGCAAGTGGCCAGAAGTCGTCGTGCCTTGGAAGTCTTCAAGCTGCTGCCCACATGTGGTTAGGGCGTTCGTGGCCTCACGTAGGCTGCTGGCTCATGGGTTCGCTCTACCCTCCCTGATGTCCCAACTCCTCATTTTGTTTTTTAAGAGTTAGCATTCTGTCTGCTGTAGATTATAAAGAATCTGTAATCCAGTGGCTTTGAAAAGAAGAAGAAGGAAAAAAAAAAGGCAGACATACTTGGGGTTTCTTTTTTCCATGTTGCCATGGAGGATTAGCTTACTGATGTTAGGAAATGACCTGAATTTAAACTGCTCTCTAGTGAAAGTGGAGGGCCTTTTCTGTTTCTGGAAGATTCCTGATTACTCAGAGGTAAAGTTTTAGAGCTAATTTTAGATCATTCTAGAAATTGCTCAGATTCTATTTTATGCAACTATTTCTATAAAACCATCCCATTGTGCAACTGTAATTTCATTATAAACTGTGACTTGAACCTGGCTTCTGATAAAAAGTAAGATCCATATGTAACAGAGACAGACATGCAGGAATGGGCCTAGGGCAGTGCATTTCCCATAGCCAGGGTGGAGAAGCACCATCATGTGGAAACAGAAATTCCCATCTCAGGAGACGAAGGGATGCCTGGGGCATGCAGGGCAGATGGCAGAACTGGCTTCAGGAAGAGATGCCCAGGGCCCTTGGCTTAGAAATGCAATTTCAGAAGGAATGCAAGCAAGTCCGGATTTCAGACAGCTTAGCGTTCCGGGAGGAGGAAAGGACTTACTTGGTCTGGCTGTTTTCCTTTATTCACAGACTTCAGGCAGATCTTCCAGGAGCGCCTTGTCACTCACTTACCACCAGAACCAGAAATTGTGTGTGTGACCTGAGCTCTCATTCTTGGAAGTAAAACTTTAGTTTTCCCCGGGCAGAAGCTCCAGGGCCATGGCTTTCCCCAGGGAGGTTTCTTTAGGGAACCTGAGTACTGCTTCTAGGGAATGGGGACAGCCCTTTGTGGACTGATTCTCAGCTGCACTCGCCTTCCGTTGTGTCATGCTGAGCTTGCTTAGATTGTGTTGGAAGGTATTCTCTGGCCTGAAGCCGATCCAGCTGACTGTGCTGACAGGTTCATCCGCACAGGTGACAGGTGCTTGTGGCCGCTCTCCGAGAGGGTCCAGGCCATCATTCTTTAGCTCCCAATTGCTGCTCTTCCCTGTCTCCTGCGCTTCACTCCTGTTCCTCCGCCTTGGAAAAGCCTCATCCTGGCGCTCCTGCCCCTCGCTCTTCTCCACTTCTATTTTCCTGTCATTGTTCCCCTCCTTTCTTTCCTTTTTCTTGATTTATTTTCTTCTGCCTGGATACATGCTAAGACTTCCCGTTCTTCCTCAGAGCGGACCATGCCTAGCGCCTGTGTGTGCCGTTGCTGTGATTTGCCCCTTTTCTTTCATCGTGGATTATTTCTTCTACTAAAGGGACTTTGAATTCTGATTTGCGAGTGTAGGTTTTGGTGGTTGTTTTGCCCTGGGTGCCTTGTGGCTTTGACACTTTAAGGGTCTGTCTCTGACTGTCACCTCGGTTTCCTTCTCCTTCCCTCTGAAGTGCTTTTGCCTAGTCCTGAGTCTTTGTTCTTGTGAACGCTTATTTTCTCAAATTCATGTTTCTTCAGTATTATAAGTATACAAATTATGTTGCCAATATTTTTTAATTTGCATTAACAGTGGTGGATAAACAATATATATAGCTATTCTTTAACGTTGCCATTTTTATTTATTTTTTAAGTTGTTATGTGTATAACTGTTTTGACTACATACAACTCTCTGTACCACATGCATGGTGCCCATAGATGCCAGAAGAGAGGGTATCAGATCCCCTGGAGGTGGTGCTTCATGTAGCCACCATATGGGTACTGGGAATTGAACCCGGGTCCTCTGGAAGAGCAGCCAGTGTTCTTAACCACTGAGCCATCTCTCCAGCCCTCAAGCTGCCTTTTCTTATAAGACATTGAACACAGAGAAGTGGGAGATAAATCCATTTAAGCCATTACACGGTTTGTTTTAAAGTAGCATTTGACGGATGTTTCTTTTTCACTGATCACCTTTGATCATTTCCTAGTTATTTAAAAACTCCTCTCCCCAAGAAGATGAGAGGTCCTAAAATACTGTGGCCAATAGAACGGTGGAGCATCGGCACTGGGCCCCCTGGCATTGCTTAAACAGGTTGGACTGCTTCTGCTCACATTCTGTATGTGTACCATTCTAGACCCAAACCCACACAAGTTACAAAGGGGAGTGGAGCACTCAGTGTTACCGTGTGGAGCTGGGTTGTCTCGATGGTCATAAGGTAGAACTTGGTCCAGGACGAAGGGTCGGGTGGTCTTAGGAATGGCCAGTTGTGGTGAGGAGCAGAAGTAGTCCTGCCAGGTGGAGCTGCTGCCTAGAGGCCAATGGGAAGACCACTGCGGCCAAGGCCCTGTCCCTGTGAGAGGTCTGGCCATTGAGCACACACATCGGAAAGCAGGAGCCACGTGTGCAGTGTGATCACTAAGAAGTTCCATCTTTCTTGTCTGGGGACTGGTTCCAGTGAGAGGAAAATCGAGAACACTTACTTATGGGAAAGGCCAAATGTCTGAGGCTAGGCCATGTCGCCCCACAGAGGAGGCCAGCAGTTCCGAAGGAAGTTAGGTCTATAGGGGTTCTAAAGAAATCACCGGGTGGGGTCCTCTGTGTAAATAATCCAGATTGAGACTAAAAGGAAATGTGAAAGTAGCTGTAATGAAGGCTGACATCTTAGGGCAACAAGAGTTCTGCGTCGAGCCAGGCAAGACTCCCTGCGCTTACACACCGCTCCTTCTCAGCGTCATGTTTGCCCAGTATTCGCTGAACTCCTCGAGTGGAGAGATAGTCACATATGTGGTCTCTAGTCGGTAGACTATGCCCTGTGTCCGTGGCTCTGTTCTGAGAGCCTCTTTCGGGCTCTTGTTTGTGTTGAAGGGACCGGGGGGTTGGGGTGGGGTGAGTAAGGACTGTTGTGACCATTGCTGTAGCAGTGCCCTCGTGATCAGCTTCTCGGGGAAGATGTCTAGGTAATTGAGGTTTCTGGTTAATTTAAGGTTGAAATGAATAAAATTTATACCCTGGCAATGCTGAAGCATACATGGGCAGTCCATATATGGCAGTTCTGTTGAACTTGTCCATATTGGGTTTCATGGTCTAAATTGATGAGGATGACTGACCAGGTCTCTTCCTCAAGAGGGTACCATGTCTCATTACAGATGGTTGTGAGCCACCATGGGGTTGCGGGGAATTGAACTTAGGACCTTTGGAAGAGCAGGCAGTGCTATTAACTGCCAAGCCATCTCTCCAGCACCTCAATTTAAGGTTACAGTACTTGAAATGATGTAAAATATGATTCTAAAATAACTTTAGAAATTTTAGCAGTATGTTTTCTTCATTATAGAAATGATTACTGATTATCTGTAATGTATCTATTTCTTTGAAATAGGTTCTCCTTTTGTAGCCATGGTTGACCTTGAACTTGTGGCAGTCCTCCAGCTTTAGCCTTGGGGTGTTGGGCATGATGGGCAGCTTTTTATCCCATGCACAGATCTGGAAAGTTTCTTACTACTGATAATTTTGTGTGTTTCTTGGTTTTGATAATATTGACGGTTGTGAAAGCCAAGTGCAGAGGATAAAGCGCCCAAGTCATTTCCTAGACCTTGTCGGCTCTGTTGCCTCTCTTCTCTTTTCTCTGCATTTTGACAGAATTACTGATTCTGTCTGAACTTGAGCCGCTATAACAAAATATCTTAGTCCGAGTGGCTGACATGGTGGTTGGTTATTCCTCATGAAGCTGGGAAATCCAGGGTCAGAGTTGGGAAGATTAGGGTCTGAGGGCCCTGAGCTGTTTGCCGGTAGCCAGCCACTGTCTTGCTGTGTCTTTGAATGGCTGTGGGGGATCCTGAGTCTTGTTGATAAGTGGGTTAGTCCCACCATGGAATCCTGCTCTTATGACCTCTTCTAACTCTTGTCTTCTCCCAAAAGCCCCACCCCCAGTGCCATCTCATTGGGAATTAGGCCTTCAGTGTGAGCTTGGGGAAGGGGGCACAAATGTTCATTCTGTAGAAGTACTGATCATAATGTGTAATGGCCTGGTGATTTTGTTTATCACTTTGGTTACATCTTAAATGTTTCGTCTGTTGCTTGCTGTAACACACTAGTCAGAGGAGGTGCTAGCTTATTTAGGATGTGGTGGCGAAAGAGATCTGGGGCTCTTGCTAGGTCTAATCTGCTTTCAAAGTTGGTTCCATGTTTGAAGGAAGCAGGCAAATTACAGATAGACAGCTATAGATGCTCGGAACTTATGGTCTAAAGACTTTCCTGTGTATTGTATGTTTAAAAGAGAGGAAACCTATCTTCTCTTCAGTACCTCATCGAAGGGACAGTGTGGATGGTTACTATGCATGTTGAATCATGCCCCAGAGGCATTTAGACTTCAGATTAAAGCTTTCTGAAAAGGCTTTATTTGTGCCAGGCAGATTTGACTGCCTGCTTCTTAAAAATAATTAATAAATGGATCCAGGACTAGAGCGATAGCTGTGTTTCACAGCACTCGCTAAGACCTGAGTTTGTTTTCCAGCCCCTACATCAGTGCTTTCTTCTGGCATCTGTAGGCATGGCATACATGCGGTGCATGTAGATATACTCGGGTACTCACACATACACATTAAATACATAAATCTTAAAAGAAATGCTAATTCTAACAGTGTTAGGATCTGCAGGCCCCTGCCCCCTTGACTTTCTTTGCCTGCCTCAGACTCTTTGCCTGCTGGAGTAAACAACTTGTTTTCCTGTGCCTGCAGCTGCTCTGAGCAAGAGCACGAGACCCTCATGAATTCCTGATGGCAGGAGAATGAATTCTGGTGGGTTTTACAGCTGGAAATCCCAAGAGCTGGGGTGTGGCTATCAGTTAAGGTTTCCTATATAAGCTTCCCTGGAGCACAATAAAGTTGGCATTCCTGTATCAAGGATGACCCGTGTCACTGTCTGTGTGTATGTGTGCATATGTTTTTAAGTCTCCAGCCTAGGGCCCAAGACTTGCAAACCGTAGAGTGTACCATCCCATAGTGCAGGCACTACATAACAGCATTTCCCAAGGCCTGGGAAAGACAGGGAAATAGGGTGAGGCCAAGAATGGGGCTGGGAACTGCCTGGGGACCTCACAGTCACAGTTACCTGAAACTGAGCAGGTAATTATCTGGATCTCAATAGTTACTCAGAAAAGAGGACAGCTGAGGAGGCCCAAGGGTCATGACAGCTTATTTCTGTGCCATTATATCATTGTGACAGTACTGGGCAGGATGTCCCTGGTGGGAGGGACGAGTTATCGAGGACACTGAGTCTTGCTGTGTGATTTTTTTAAAATAATTTTTGTAAGACACTGATTGATCTCCATAGTAATTTCAGTTGTTTTTTTTTTTTTGGTCCTAGCTGTAACACTGAAGATGTTCAATTGTGCGGTGGTTTTCTCAGTGACAGATTAGACATTGATTGATGGTTTTTCTCACTAGTAACCTAACATGAACTGAAGGAACAAATGCCCCTTAAAATTTTCTTAGTAATTTTGTAAACCTTACAGTGACCGGCTTTTCTCTCTCTTCCAGCCACGAAGACTTTGATTTTATTTCAGGAACACGGATGCGCAAACTGGCACGTGAGGGTCAGAAGCCTCCAGAGGGCTTCATGGCTCCCAAGGCCTGGACTGTTTTGGTGGAGTACTACAAGTCCCTAGAGAAAGTGTAGCCGCTGAGCCAGCCACTCCACCTGGGATACAAGACTGAGTGACAGAGGGGACCACGTAGTCACCGACAGTGTTTCTCTGTGGTTGTGTCCATCTGGTCACACTTCCTGAAAACAGACCATTTTCCCTATGTGCATCAGTTTTGGTCTGCTTTGAACTATCTCTGCTCATAATGTGTCTTTTCCACTTATTAACATTCTTATAATAAGACTGAAAAATCTTGCCTTTTTATATTGTATTTATGCTTCTGTCCTAGGATTTTCCAAGCTGATTTATTAGTTATAACCAATAATACACATATCATCTAACTTTTAATTCTCTAAGAAAGGGGGGCGGGGAATCACTAAACAGTAAACTTGGCTTGTTTGGAGAATTTTACAACTTTTACAAGATAGCTGTAGCAATTAGGGTTTTTTTTTATTTTACATTAAAAATGTAAACTGCTCCCTCCTTTGCAACCCAATATGCTGAGATATTCTTGTAATCTATGTTAAGTGTTGAATGAATGCCTTGATTCAATAAAATTAATTTTGGGGGGCTTCTTATTTATGTTTTGTGTATATTATACCCTTCCCTTGTAAAAATCCCTGGCAAAGGGGGACCGTGAAAGCATTTTTAATTTCTGGGGTCTGATATTTAGCTCCTGATACCATGGTGTTTGCTGATGTTCTGCATAACAGGAACCTGTACTCCAAATTATGTAGGAAAATTATAAAGAATTCTTAGTCGATCTGAAATCTCAGTTTTGCCACGTATATCCTCAAATTCTTAAACACCAGGATCAGGATGGCAACAGAGTGTCACTGCTTTTTTGTAAACTGTAGCCACAGTGTAGGTCATAGCTGTTTGAAGTCAGGAAGGCTGGCTCCTGCTCTATGTGTTCCATCCATGTGGGCAGGTATGGGAGGGTCCACCTGTATTTCTGTGCCTTGATTGGCTAAATAAAGACCTGCCTGGCTTATAGTTAGTCCAACCCTTAGGTGGGCGGAGTAGACAGAACGGAAGTTCTGGGAGGAGAAGAAGGAAGGGGCAGAAGCCACGAGCCGCCGCAGATGCATGCAGGTTAGACCGTTCCGGTAAGTCACCACGTGGTGACTTATAAACTTTTATAATGGGTTAGTTTAATTATGAGAGCTAGCCAAGGAAAGGCTAGTGATAATAAGCCGGGCAGAGTTTAAATGAATCCAGTTTGTCATGTGGTTATTTCGGGTGCAGCCAGCTGCTGCGGCTGGGGGCTTGGAAGCTGGGCGGCTGGGAACCTACAACCGCACCTCCTCTCTCCCCTAATCACAACAGGCAGGCAAGTGCTTTACGCTGTTCCATCCACGTGGGAAGGCAGGCACGTGCTTTCTGCTGTTCCATCCACGTGGGCAGACACATGCTTTCTGCTATTCCATCCACATGGGAAGGCAGGCACGTGCTTTCTGCTATTCCATCCATGTGGGAAGGCAGGCACGTGCTTTACGCTGGTCCATCCACGTGGGCAGGCACATGCTTTACGCTGTTCCATCCACGTGGGCAGGCACGTGCTTTACGCTGTTCCGTCCACGTGGGCAGACATGTGCTTTGCCTACTGTGATCATTCACGTTGTGACTGTGAGGCAGACTAGAAAGACGGGAAATTCTGGGAACATGAAAAGAGGAGCCCTTCACAATCCGATTGAAGCCTCTTACCAGAAGAAAAGCAAGAATTCCAGCACAGTGGACAACTACCGAAGACTGTACCCCTTCTTAGTTGCAAATCTATAGTTTTCTAGGAATTTCACCAGAAAACCATTTGGTAGGGAAAGGACATGTTCCCTTTGCACAAACCTAGTGGCTTCTGGTTTTACCTTATAAAATTATAACTTTGTCAATGACATCTCCATAGCCACCCTGTAATCTCACTTATCAAAAGAGAAAAAAGTGAGGGCATGGTCAGTAGCCGTTAGAGATTTGAGAGCCCCCCAAAATTGCCTATCTGGCTTATGCTGAGATAATACACAGCGTGTGTCACTTGAGCCCACCCTACACTTGGCTATGTCCTCCTGAACTCCCTTAGAGAAGCTCACATCCATGCACTCATCTCTGCCACTTTATGTGTCTATGCCAGTGAGAGATTTCAGAGGAAAAAAAACCCATAAAAATAGCATATACATCTAGCCCGGGTGCCACATGCATGTAGCTGCAGACTTTTAGGAGGCCAAGGCAGGTTTGCAAGAGTAGCAAGTGAACCTAAACCAAAGCCAGACCTTACCTTGGAAATGACCACACTTGGGCTCTGAAGTATTTGGGTTCAGAAGAGCCAGTGTTACCTGCTAAGTCAGTGGGGGCAAAACTGATCTCACAGCCCCACTCATGTGAGTTGGGAAAGACTTCTGTCAGAAAGGCCAACAGAACTGCGAAGCTTCAAAGTAATGTTTACCGTCAGAATGTTTTAAAAATAGCATTGACCCTTGGGTGTGAGCGCACACTCTAATTCTAGACCTTAGTTGGTGGAAGCAGGAGTACTTTGAGTTCAAGGTCAACCTGGCTTACATAGCTAGTTCCAGTTTGGGGTTGTCCAGAGATCCTGTCTCCAGAAAGAAACCAAACCAAACCAAAAAAAACTATTTTTAACCTAAGGCAAGAAGACTGGCCTCCCAAAGCATTGATCCTCTTTAGGGATAACAAGTTTGCAACCTGGGATATGATGCTGTCTTAGGGTTTCTATTGCTGTGAAGAGACACTGTGACCACAGCAACTCTTATAAAGGAAAACCTTGAGTTGGGGCTGGCTTACAGTTTCAGAGGGTTAGTTCATTATTGTTATGTCAAAATGCATGGTGGCATGCAGGCAGACATGGTGCTGAGAAGGAGCTGAGAGTTCTACATCTTGATCTGCAGGTGGCAGAAGGGAGACTGCCACACTAGGACCTAGCTTGAGCATATAAGACCTCAAAGCCTGCCCCCATAGGGACACACTTCCTTTAACAAGGCCACACCCTATGGGTCAGGCATTCAGACACATGAGTCTAAAGGGGCCATATCTATTCAAACCACCATGAAATGTAAACGGGGAAGATGACGTAAATTTTTATTGAAATAAAGTGCCTTTGGGGATGGATGCCATTTGGGGCAAACTGGTCAAGCATCTTCGTAGAACTAGTTTTGTGCCAAGCTGTGGTTAGGCAGAGTCTCGTCATGGACATTTTTGATAACAGCCAATGTGTGTGAATACCACCCACTCAATCCGCTTCATAGCTCATTAATTCCATTTTCTTAGGGCTTAATAAGTCAGTGCATTTTAATTCTAATCATTTCATAGTACTCTTTCCATTTGTAATCACAGTTTTTACAGAATTCAGATGTGGCAGAAATGAGACTAGCAGGGATAAATTAGAGTTTAAAAAGTCACCTTGCATTTTATCAGGTAGTTGGCCTGGGCTCCTGCCCGCTAAAACACATGTGGTGAAAACATGGCTTCAGACCCCATCCCCCTGGGATTAGCCACCTACTTGGGTTTTATAAAAACATTGAAGAAATAAAAGCAGCCAGTAACTTCTATCAGTTCATAGACTGGCATGTGCTTCTAAAGCTGATAGATGTGGAAATTTTATTTTTCCCCTTCCTAGTTTATAAAAAGAGACCAAACCAATCTTTAAAACATCCAACCCTTCTGAGGAATGCCTGCTGCCAAGTGGTTTCAGAAATCTAAGTGTCTTTTAATCTATTCATCAACTGGAGAAGGGAATGGAAAAATGATTTTTTAAAGGAAAGTGTGATGGTCTTGGCAGAAAGAAAGTGTCTTAAATCTGTCAGTTCTCTCTTCCACTGTGATAATCAAGACCACATATTTGAATTTCATTTCCATTCAAGAAGGGAGCAATTATACCTATCTCTTGGAAGCCAGCCTTCAGATGCTTAATCAGGAAAAATTCGGAAGTTGTGTTTCCACAGATGGCGTATCTTTAGGAGCACATATGTACTCAGGAATGGGTTGGCTCACAGAGTAAGGAGGTGTTTGCCCACTGAGCCTCTTACATGTAGCATATAATGTAGCATATACTTCTTAGAGAGCCTCCAGGCCTCTTTGCTTGTATTGCTGCTAGATGCCATTTCTGATTCTACACAGTCTTGTTCCAAATATGATTAGAGATGTCTTGTGAAGACCACCCTGCCCACAAAACAGTATTTTTCTGGGACGAAGTAAAATCTGGCTTCCTTACAACTATATATTCGTGAACTGTAATTCTCCTCATCTTCACTTCCCGCCTCCCCAGGTTCCCAGGGAAAATGGCATCAGGATTTGGGACACAGCACTTAAGAGTAATTGGAGGTCAGAATGTGGCCTCATAAATAAGTCCTAGCTGGAGTACTGAGTGCTGGAGCCAGGGTGAAATCTGGGCATAGCCCTCTATGAGGGGCACTCGATCCTCTTCTTGCCTGTCAAGGACAGGGCACTCAGACACTTGTGTCTCAGGGAGGTCTGTTTCTTCATGTAAGAGAAGCCCTAGGAAGGCTTCCTTCTGCATCTGTTGGTTCTCTTTGTATCAAAGAGTGCAAAATGATCTGTTTGACAGTGTTGTCCACTGGGGTGACGTGTTCTCCACCCTGAGAACACTGGGTAAGGTTCGTGTCACCCAGTATAACTGTGCTCACCAGCAGTCAAGGTTGGGAAATTTGGTGAAGGTAAAGCAAAATAATTTGAAGTAGGAGCAAGAGAAAGCCTTTATAATTAGATTAATAGATAAATTGACATTAAGCAACAGTGTTTCAAACCAAGCAGCTAGGACCCTACAAAATGGAATATGTCCTCAGTACATAAAGGAACAACCAAAATGAACTAGCAAGAATAAATCAGTGGTTATCAGCCTTCCTAACACTGCAATCCTTTAGTGCAGTTCCTCATGTTGTGGTGACCCCCAACCATAAAATTATTTTTGTTGCTACTTTGTAACTAATTTTTGCTTCGGTTATGCATCATATATCAGGATTGCAATCCCTGTGAAAAGGTCATTAGACTCCCAAAGGCGTCATGACCCACAGGATGAGAACCACTACTCTAGAACCAAGTTACTAAAGTGACAGACCGGCTGCTTGGCTTTGTAGATTTACAGCGACACTGTCAACATCCTTTGTTCACACGGTGTTTCTAAAGGCTGAGTTGAGCAGTTTAGATAAAGACCCTAGGTCCTGATCAACTGGGACTTAGATATCTGGCCCTTGACAGGAAGTTTGCTGATTTCTCTTCTGAACCAAGAATTACTTCTATAGCGTGGATCCTCACATCAGACTTCTCCCCTAAAAGGAAAGGTCATACCTGAAGAAGGGCAGATCAAGTGTGGTTGTTAATGTGTAGGGTCCACCTTTCTATTGCTTTCTTCAATGTATTGAGGAGCTGGGGAGTTGGGGGCGGGGGATGGAGAAGGAGAAGAAATCAAAACCTGCCCACAGGGTTTCCCTCCCAAAGTCACAGGTATCTCCTGTTCTGTAGTTGGATGCTAATGACAGTGAGACTGTCCAACAGTTCAGTTAAGGACACAACATCAATGAAGTGCTGCCATTTCAGTCCATGTGAATGGATTTGTTTACTGAATTGACCAGGGTTTTTAAAGCATCGTGTTACTACAGCAACCATTACTGTAATGGGAACTAAAAGTTTTCACAACATAGTATGAAGAATAAAACTAAATATAAATTTTAGTACACAGTGATACTAGTAGGCTTTTTTTTTCTTTTATACTTATGATGTCTCTTTAGGTCACTATTGCTTTACACAAGTTAACAATCATCAGAAGTAGCAATAAGGTAGAGGTTGTGTGACAGGTTGTTGCCAAGCCTGTGAACAGGATAGGAGCATTCACTTCTGGATTTCATACATTCCATGCTTTAATTTTGTATCCTGTATGCTATGTTAACATTTTCCTTACGTTTAGTTCCCTTGAAACCATAAACGTCATGAAACATCCAAATGCCATTCTCTCAGGGAAATTACCAGACATCCTATACCCCAAATATTGTGGGATGGGGAGTCTCTTAAAGTATTTTATACTTTTGGCTTTGGAAGAAGAAAGAAGCGTTGTTCTTTGTTTTATCCACATTTCCACTGTGGAATAATGCTCTTGTACACTGTAAAGATTTGTCACTCATTTTAGTTTAATAAAATGCTGATTGGCCAGTAGCCGGGCAGGAAGTATAGGCAGGGCAACCAGGCTAAGAGAATTCTGGGAAGGAGGAAAGGCAGAGGTGCAGTCGCCAGCCAGATGCAGAGTTAGCAAGATGAAAGTGCTGCACTGAGAAAAGGTATCAAGCCACATGGCTAAACATAGATAAGAATTATGAGTTAAGTGTAAGAGCCAGTTAATAATAAGCCAGAGCAATAGGTCAGTTTATAAATAATATAAGCCTTTGTGTGTTTCTTTGGGAGTGAATGGCTGCAGGACCAGGTGGGATAGAAACTTTGGTCTACATATTTCTATGGATTGAAAGTATGCTCAAAGTTTATATAATGTTTTTCCTTCTAATGGCAGAAGTAACCAAAAGAGAACAAAGAGCTTCAGTAAAGAGGACAGTGTAAGCACTGTATGCATGAAGTGCCCGCAGAGGCCAGAAGAAGCCATCAATCGAATTCACTGGAATTGGGAGTCAAAGATGGTTGTGCGACTGTTTGGCTGAAATAAGACACAGGCCACCCCAGATTCAAGGGTAGAGGAAGTGGTCTCTCTCTCTTGATGGCAGGAACCGAACAGCCACATAAAAGTCAATCACATTGCAAAGGCAAGAAGGAGGGAGGTAATTTGTGGTAATTGTTTTTTATTTAGGCAGGAACCCCACAAGCCAATAGGCCAGAGAAAGATTCCTCATTTCTTTCATTTACTGGAATCCTCTCCTAGTCCTTCCCTCTTTCCACTGTCCGGGGGACTGGTGGACTTATAGAAAGCGTGTGGTACAGTTTGCAGCGAGGTGATCAGAGAATGAGGCTCTGACGTGGTGGACGTTTCACCTCCTTCCTCATACTGAAGTACCGACAGTCTGTCTACTGTAGTGGTGCAGTTTCCATTTTTTTCAGGTAAACAAAACTTCCCACAAAGGCTCCAGAGTTTCTATCCTTTTCTGTGATGACAAGTGGCTGTCAATCGTAAACTGTTCCTCCCTGAGTCAGATGGGGAGGTGCTTCTCTTGGTTCTGTATGCCGCAAGGTGAGGTCAAGGCAGAGGTGGGGTTGTCCTCCCTGAAGGACCTCTGGCTAACTTCCAGGTACTGGATATTTTAGGGTTCATTGCCCAAATTAATTGTCTGTCTCCTCCTTACAAGTTGTCTTTTCTCTTCTTGTGCCTCTCCTAAGGACACACTCTATTGAATTTAAGGACTCATTTGGACAACACAAGATTATCTTTGTAAGATCTTAACCATAATTACATCTATAAAGCCCCCCCCAAGAAGTCATACTCACAGGTTCACAGGTTCTGGGAATTGGGCCACAAGGATATCTGTTCCCTCCCTCTTTAAGAAGAGGGTCTATTCAACAAACTGGATATTAAAAGGATTTGGATCTTTTCCATAGAAAAAAGCTATTTATATAATGGAGTCTCACTCAGTTTTTAAAAACAAGGACACCAGGAAATTTGAAGGTGAATGGATAGAGAACTAGAAAAAAACATCCTGAGTGATGTAACCTAGACCAAGAAAGACAAACATGGTATGTACCACTCATAAGTGAGTACTGACTGTAAAATAAAGAATAGCTATGCTACAGTCCACAGACCCAGAGAGACTAGGTAACAAGGAGGGTTCATGGGGGGGGGTCCCCGGATCTACCCGGGAAGGAGAAACAGACTTTATGAATGGACTGTGGTCAGCTAGGGTTGGAAACATGAGCTATTAGGTTATGGGGAAGAGGGGAAGGGTACTAAAAGAGACTACTGGAAAGGGGGGCATTTTGGGGTCCTGGCACAAGGGAATCTCCAGGAATCTCCAAGGATGATTTTCATCTAAAACTCTTAGCAATAGTGAACTAGCCACCTCCTGTGACCAGATTGGCTGCCGAGCTCAATTGTCATCAGAGAGGTGTCATCCAGAAACTGATGGAAACAGATGCAGACCCACAGCCATCTATTAGGTGGAGTTTGGGGAACCCTGCAGAAGAAGGGAAAAAAGGATTATAGGAGCCAGAGGGGTCAAGGACACCACAAGAAAATTCACAGAATCAACTCACTTGGACTCAAGAGCTCATAGAAACTGAACCAACAACCAGGGAGCCTGCATGGGACTGACATAGGTATTCTGCATATATGTTACAGTTGTGTAGCTTGTCTTGTGGGTCTCTTTTCCTCGTGGTCTGTTGGCCACCAGGCTGAGGACAAAAGGAGCAGAGGTGGCTGGTAGGGCTTGGCCAGCTGTGAGTGTGATGGAAATAACCTTCTGGTAGTCTGCTTCAGGGAGACTGAGGGGAATGTATAGGATAGGGACAGCAATCGGGGCATCACCTAATCATCGCTCAGAGCACGCTTTATTTGCATTTGGCAGCACTGGCCCATCATACAGATGGGAACAGAACACCTAATTATCATACAGGCTTCAGGGGAGAGCTTTTGCAGGAACTGTGTCAAAGGTCACATCCAAGCTAAGGGACAGCGTTCGAAATAAGGTCAGGCAGACAGTAGGAATCCCCTGCTGGAGGAATCCTGCTTATGTTGTGATCTGGTATCCAGTTGAATAAAGCATGTGGTCCAAGAGGCAGAGTTCACATTCAGGTGGCCTGAATGGATCAATGAGTCCTTGGTGGACCCAGGATGAGAGAAAGAGTAGTCTGTATGGGGAGTGTCGGTGAGGCTGGAAGGTTGCAAGGTCCTTTTGGAGTCGGAAGGCAACATGGCAGGTGCATCGCAGCCTTGGTAACTGTCTCAGGTTCTTATATAAGAAAACCATTGGGTTTTCTAATCAATAAACAGTAAAAGAAATTCCATCAGGGGAAGGGAGTCTTCATTTTGCACTGAGCTTGGAGAGCTGTCCAGATTCGGTAGACTGCAGCCTTAAGCAGCAGAGCCCTCTGATAGGACTCAACACCGGGAACAGGGGCTGTCTCTGACTCTTACAGGCTTTGGGGACCCTACTCATCATGCTGGGTTGCCTTGTCCTGGTTGAACACACGGGGAGGTACTCTGTCTTACTGCAACTTGATATTGATATCAACGTTTTGTTGATAGTCATGGGAGACCCATCCTTTCCCAAACAGAAATGGAGGAGGAGTGGGTTGGGGGGTGGTAACAGAGAGGGATGGGGGAGGGATTTGGAGGAGAGGAGGGAGGGGAAACCATGATTGGAATGTAAAATAAATAAATAAATTGATTAAAATAAAAATTAAAACTTAAAAAAAAAGTAAAGAAAAAGCTAAGTGAACAGAAACCCAAATGGATAATAAAGAGTCATATTGGGAAATCTGTCTGAGTCTTGAGGCTCAATCGTTCAAAAATTGTGGCTCGTTCTTTGCTAGATTAAAAAAATGGTTTACTCTCCTGTCTTTCTTGCCACTCTTGAGCAGTACAACAAAATGAATTATTATCATTCCCTTATCATCAGGATAGACAATGATAACATACTCATTTCCGTCTTAGTGGCTTGATAGAAAACAAGTTTATTTCTGTTTTTGTCCTGCTGCTTTCACTACATAGATCTTACTAGGGATTTGTTCAGTAGCAGAGTGCAAGGTCCTGGGTTCAGTCCCTGATCACAGCAAACAAACAACATTATCCTGCCAGTTCTTGGCTCCCTCAATAGCTGGGGAAGAAATGTGACAATGGAATGTTCATTTGGGGCTTCATGGCCAGACTGGATACCTGACCTCACTTCCCACATGTTTCATTGATCATTGTCAGTCATATGACTCCAACCTAACTGCAGAGAAGGTTAGGAAGCATGGTTTCACTAAGTTCTCAAAAAGGGTTAAAGGGATCAGTGAGCATAGGTCAGTCTTTATCACAATATTTAAATAGTTTCCTGATTTTTTGAAAATATTTTAAAATATAAGGTTCCCTTAAGAAGTGACAAAATATGTAAATATGGAAATTTGGATAATATGAAAATGATAGTGATAGATATTTTGTACTTCATATTCTGTGTGATTAAAGTTATTTTTTTAGTATCATACAACTGAAGACATTGTATCAATCTACCAGCTCAGAATTCATGATCCAAATCAATTTTTCTGTGCTTGGGCCAAACTAGGTATTGAAATTGGAATTCTTGTTTAGTTTCATCTATACTACATACAATTGTGACTCTCAGAGTGGCTTTACCAGTTTATATAACCTAAGCACAGCCCCCCTATTTTATACAAAACAATTCACAGAAAACTATGACTGTCTCAACTGCAGTTGTCACAGTATTTGGGTCCTTAAGACACATGGAGATCAATCCGAAAGGGATCGCCCAGCAAGGTGTTGCCAAGGGATCTTGCTTTTTTTTTTTTTTTTTTTTTTTGGTTTTTCGAGACAGGGTTTCTCTGTGGCTTTGGAGCCTGTCCTGGAACTAGCTCTTGTAGACCAGGCTGGCCTCGAACTCACAGAGATCCACCCGCCTCTGCCTCCCAAGTGCTGGGATTAAAGGCGTGCACCACCACCACCCGGCAGGGATCTTGCTTTTAAGCTCATACATTGACAGTGTCTCAGACTGCTAAGATGGAGTGGGTTAAAGTAGGAGACTTACATCAGCAAGACCCCAAATTAGATGCTCTATCTCCCTAACAAGGGGCAAAGCCAAATGTGTTCTAATGGAAGTCTCTTCATTTCTCAATTGTCTTGCCTATTTAATGAGAGACTGGTAGTTTGCTAAGACAAAAATATCTGGAAGTAGTTCGTTCATAGTTTCTGTCACATCAGAAAGGACCCGCAAATATTCACTGAATTCTCCCATAATTGTTCTATGTTTCCTAATCAGAGCCTGTGGTCCCCTCTCATGTGGCACCATGCTGGGAAAAGGTCATCTGGACCATGAACACAAAAAGAACATCAGCTGAAGGACAGCAACCTGATCTCCATTTCCGTGCTCTAACACCAAGTAGGTGACTTCATTCTGAACACATGGGATTCTAGGGATATTTATAACACTAAATACCATCAATTTTAAGCCAGTCTTTGAGTCTTATAGAGATAAAGCTTGCGGGTGGGAGGCCTATTGTCATAATCCATAGAGTCTATTTTGGGATTAGGAGTTGGGATGGAACGATCAATCTAAAGCAAGAATGATGATCTGGCTCCGAGCGGTATTAGGAGCTCCTTGGCAAGGAGCATGTCAGGGCTTTGGGGGTCTCCTTTGTTCTCTCAGATCCACTTGCCAAGGAAGATCTGAGCGAGGAAGATTGGTCTTGTGCCTGGAGCTGTCTCATCAGCTTTTTATCCTATATTTCTATTTTCATCCATCTGGGTCCAGACTATGTGTAGAGAAGAAGTAATTTCAAAGAGAACTGACAGCCTCCTCTTTCGCCAGTGTGGAAGGTTGTCAGAACTTACCCATTGATCTCCAGGAGTTCTTTGTAAGACTCCTAAGTCTGCCATTTTTGAGAAGTTCATGGTGGTCAGCCAACATGGCCTTTTCCATTCTCTTCATCGTAGGGCTTTAGGGAAGTTTGAGGAGGGGAAAGCGCTTGCTTTGGTGACTCTCTGGGTACCTGAACAGTATTTTTCTAGCCTTTCTGACTCAACACTAGTCTAGAGTTTTCTGCCTTCATGTTCCTACAGGTCAGAGTTTTAAACCTGGACTACGTGAATAAGCTATATGAATTGTATGCCAGTTTCAAATGATCTAAAGAACCCAACCCATTCATATATTTGCATGCATTTTTTATGTGCATTTTCCTAATAGATTCTCACACACATCTGTATTGTCGTCCCCCCCCCCAAAATGTTGGGAATCACTGGATAACATGACATCAGCCTTGCTGTGTTGGACTGCACCATTGGGCATCCGTACTGTATTTTCTAGAAGAGGGTAACTGCTATTTGTAGCTGATATTGTTACATAGCTCCACACAGGCGAATGGTAGAATTCCACTGCATTTTGGAATTTAGAATTGACAAGAATGGGTTCAGATTCTGACCCATAGGCTTTGTGATCATGTGACTTGGGACAAACTACTTAAACATCACACCTCCACTTCTTCAATTGCTCGAGCAATCCTTCCCTTTGTGGTTCACAGGGAGTTTGAAAGAAGTACCCACCCAGCCTTTACTTTCTATTTAAATGAGTTTTTAATACATTTTAAGTTTTGATTATGGGTATACTGGGTAACAAGCATCTATAGTTTATGCAGAACTATAAACAGATTTTGGCGACTCACCGTTTTGTGTGAAAATTCTGCTAAAACCACACAGCAGCGCATTGTAAAGTTTTAGTTAGAAAGTGCTGATTAAGGGAAAGTAGAGAACTCCGGTAAGGCAAGAAGACATCAGTTAACGGTCTCACGGCACATGCACCTCTGCTATCTGATGCATGCCTTCAAGTCTTGTGTTCATGAAAAGG
The DNA here is from genome assembly GCA_028555095.1 of Dicrostonyx torquatus. Taxonomy (NCBI): domain Eukaryota; kingdom Metazoa; phylum Chordata; class Mammalia; order Rodentia; family Cricetidae; genus Dicrostonyx; species Dicrostonyx torquatus. The sequence continues at coordinate 1,620,845 of JAQHUG010000074.1, forward strand.
GTTTTAGAATAGGTAGTCATGATTACAGTGTGCTTCCCTTAGTTCTGACAGCCTGAGAACACACTTTAGCTCTTCCCTTATTGTTGAGTTTTAGGTATGTTCATTTTCAAAATGCTAGTGATTTCTCATTGATCGTTACAGATAAGACTTTTCTTCTGAAATTGTGTCTCATGCTGTCAACCGCCTATCCTTGAATTTAGGGTGATCTTCCTGCTTCAACATTCTGAATGCCAGGATTACAGGCATAAGCCAGCCGCTACTCCTGGTTGGGATAAAACATTTTAAAGAGTATAAATGCCTGTAGGGTAGATTCTCAAAGGTAGAATTAGTGTAACAGAGAGCATTAGACTCTCTTTAAAACACACAGAATTGAAAATTGTTTTTTCTGACTTTTACATTATGCAGTCTGATTTTACACAAGTAGAGAATTACACATAGCACAAAAACAGCTTGTTTCTTTTTCATTTGTTTTTTAATAACAAAGCAAAGCCCAGTTTGCTTATTGCTGGAGATCTGCCCTCACACTCCTGCCAGCCAGTCTTTTCCTTGTCCCTTGCGGAAGAAACCACAGTATTGCTGTTATTTATAGTTTTATCATTGAAGCATACACCCCCAAATACTAGCTAAGTTTCGCCTGCTTGTAAAACTTTATATAAACACAGTCACATGGCATGCGTCCTTTGGTCTGACTTTTAATGTTTGATTTTATATCTATGAGATCCATTGATGTTTCATGTAGCTGGCAAGCTTTTGGTGTCTCCAAATGTGGGTGACATTATACCCCGGGTCCACTCTCATCTCAATGTTAAGCCTAAAGGGGTTGTTAAACTTAGGAGCTCATAAAAAAGAACAACTTGCATTTGGACACTGTTAATCCGAATGTGTAAGGAAAGAAAAAAAGCAAGTGTGTTTTGTACGTGTGCTTCAGCTTTTATGTGCGGAGTGTGTGATAGGGAAAGTAATTAATATACAAAATATGTAAGATAATCTATGCACAAATACATGTTCTTTCTTATTTATTTATTTATTTAGAGACAGGGTATCACTATGTAGCTCTGGCCGTCCTGGAACTCACTATGTAGACCAGACTGGCCTCAGACTCACAGAGAACTGCCTGCCTCTGCCTTCCAAGTGCTGGGATTAAAGGCATGAGCTACTATATCTGGCTTACATGTTCCTTATTTTGAAGGCAAAAGTTCATACATGAGTGTATATGTATGTGTGTGTTGACATAGCTACAAGAAGTTTCTCTTACGGTGAGAGAAAGGAAGAAATGTTTCTCAGGGTAGATTGCCACTGACTTACTGCGACGCGACTTAGGTTGTTATATGTGGTTCCTGAATGAAGGGAAAGTGTGTGTAGGGATTGACTTTGCTGTTTATAAACCTGTGCAGTCCTCCATTCGGCTTCCTTACTGCAATGAAAGATGTGATTCCAGCTCAACTCATTAGAATATACATACATACATGTGTAATTGAAAAGCTTCCCTTTACAGACTACAGTGAGTTTTAAGTAAGCACCTCTCCTATTTTTAAGTGACTTGGACAGAGTTGTCTTCATGAACCGATTTATGTAAAAGTTGACTTCTCTTCCTTCATGTTACAGGGTCTCTTCCCTCATTCTGCTTTGACTGAAGAGTGATTCTTGCTTCATCAGCAGCCTCAAAATCTAAATTAGAAGTGCTACCTAACGAGGGTAGTAACTTTCTGTCCTCTTCTGTGGTGATCTGGCAAATGGGCTCTTCGGTTGACTCCTTCATTCTGTTCTACATGCTAGCATAGCACGTGTTAATGTCTGTCCACTTCTGACTGCGAAGGTGTGGCGGGGTTCTCTGCTCAGAACTGTATTCAAACAAGGACTCAACACAGGGCAAACAGGACGGCCCAAATCACCACTGAGTTCCCAGTTCCTGCCAGCCAACGCTGTGCCAGCATTTGTCACACCAGCCACTGGCGTCCTTGGCAATAAGGGCAATGTGACAAACACTTCCTTGTCCACTGAATCGACATAGTGTCTTGTCTGCTTACTTACTCAAAAAGAAAAAGGAGAAATCTTTTGTTTTTTGACTATTGTGATTTTTATGAAACGAAGTACCAAGATTTAAAAATAAAACATCAAAACATGTTGTTTTCTAGAAACTTGAAATTTTTTTTTCAAGACTAGGCAATCTCCAGGAGATCCTTGAAGTTCTTAAAATAAAATTCCCAGAATCTCAGCATCCATCATTTATTTCTGAAACTTATGATTCTGTGTGATTAGTGCGACTGGGGACTATTCTCCGAGTCTCTCAATGCAAACCACAGTATGCATCTTTTCACAATGCAGACACTACAGAATGCAGTACTAGGCCCATTTAACATTATATAAACACCATAGAGTGAACTCACAGAAACCAAGAGGGCTACAATGTTACTAGGTGATGTAACTGTATCGATGCTGGCCACTGGGTTCTAAGAATGCAAAATTTTAATATCTAGAGAAAGGCATTCTGAGGGAGCTTCTGGTGAACTCTGAGAAGAAACACTGTTACATCACCTTTGTAACAACATCTGATCCTGAGGAATCTGTCCTACATATTTTGATATTTAATTAAAGGAGATTGTAGACCTCTGAAGGGAGAGGAAGTTGTTACCAGACAATGGTATTGGGGGAGGAGGAACCCTTCATCCATTTTATCTACTGTAGTCTGAGCTGCTTCCCAGTCCAAGAGTACCTGTTCAAAATGTCAACATTTCTTTCTTTCTTTCTTTCTTTCTTTCTTTCTTTCTTTCTTTCTTTCTTTCTTTCTTTCTTTCTTCCTTCCTTCCTTCCTTCCTTCCTTCCTTCCTTCCTTCCTTCCTTCCTTCCTTCCTTTTATTGTTTCTTTTCTTCCTCCTCCTCCTCCTTCTTTGGTTTTTCTAGATAGAGTTTCTCTGTACAACAGCCCTAGCTGTCCTGGAACTAACTCCATAGACCAGGCTGGCCTTGAACTCACAGAGATCCACCTGCTTCTGCCTCCCGAGTGATAGGATTAAAGGTGTGCACCACCACAGAGTGAATTTCAGGACGTCCAGGGCTACACAGAGAAGCCCTGTCTTGAAAAACGTTTTAAAAATTCTCTAAAATGTCAACATCTTTAAGAATGTAAAATTGCGTGTATTTGGAGAATGAGTGGAATTTGAATTATCCATACCTAATCTTGCTAGTCTATAAGGTGAATAGAGAAAGTTACTTACTCAAGGGTTAGCTGTCTCTTGAAAGCAGCAATTCAGTGAAGAGGGAACTGTGCCTACGCCTTGGCAAGTGCTCTGTGCCACACGGCCATATACACACAGTCAGCACTGGAAAGAGGAGTGGCTCTTGTGGTCTGCCTTTCACTCTTCCCTGATTTATTTTCTGTGACCTCCGATTTCCAGCTTCCAAATCCTTCTGTTTCCTTTCCTCTGGGAAACTTCTTCCATTTTTAGAGTGTTTTGCAAAGATTCTGCCTTCGGCTAGGTCCCCATGGGTGCTTTCCTTCAGTTAAACTGGGAGATTTTGAAAGAGAAGAGGGAGCTCCATCCCTGAGGTGTGAGCAATAGGAAAACCTGCATGAAGCCCCATGTTGTGGAGACCTGGTTTATCACAGATATATAAAGTCAACATATTAAAGGGCACATGGGCCCCTTTGCCCCTCTTCCCCCACCCCCATTCTGGAGGTTATACCATGACCCATGACCACAGATCTCTACTTTCATGACTAGCGCAGTTCACGCTTCACTGAAATGCTTCCCACATGGCTTATCCGCCGTCCTCTAGCAAAAATGCCTCTGTCTGTAGCCCATGTGGCTGTCCTGCTGCCAACAGTTGAGGTGAAAGCTAGGTCAGCTTGTTGGAAGACTCTGAATGGTCGATGCACTTAGGTAAGACAAGGCAGATTAATCAACTCATCATCCCGCCCCCCTTTCAGAGGACACAAGGGCAATGGTCTCCTGGGCAAGGAATAATTTCCTATTAGTTCTGAGAATCCACTTTCTCCCATTCAGTTTGTGAAAATAGCAGTGTAGCTCTAACAGTTGGTGAGGATGGACTTCTGTCCCTGCCTTTTGCTTCAATTAAAGTTCTTGTCACATTTTATGCCCGTAGGCCCAGATGCAGCGCTCCTGAAGGGCAGCAGCTGTGGGCCTTGCACGCAGAGCCACAAATAGCTTGAGTTTTAGAAGCTGTTTTAGAAGACCTACTTGTACTTAATAGTTTCTATTCGTCCGTGTTTGGATGAATGGTGTTCCTATGCTGACTAAGCTGGTCTTGAACTTGTGAGCTCGAATGAGTTCACTTTCTACCTCAGTCTCCCGAGTAGCTTGGGATGGTTGGAACATGCCATTCACGGCATCCAACTCAAGCCATAATTAAAAAAAAATTCAATTAGATTTTTCATTTATGTAATTTTTTGATAATTTCCAATCTGCTATTCTGATATTAAGCAATGCTTTTATTTTACCTTTTGATTTCTACACAATTTGGACATTTACAAAAAGCAATAGCTTTTAAAACTATGTAGTAGTTTAACTATTTTCTACTTTGGATGAAAATATTTCTAATTTTATATCTCATGGATATAACTATGTTTTAGTTTTTAGCTATCAGATCATGACTGTAAGTAGGTCTCAGCTTCCATAAAAAAAAACTTTACTCTGGTAGTATGGTGCTTATACAAATCTCCCTGATCTAGGAGTGGAAAATCCAGACAGGAGGAATAAAATTAGATTCAGGCTTTTAAACATATCTCACCAGCTTTTGGTGGTGATAAAAACCGTAGCTTTCTCCGGCCTTTTCAGTGTCATCGCTCCGGAAGTGTTGTCCTTTAACGAGGAGCTGACTTTGTCTCAGTGTGGCCTTCAGGTTGCCAGCAGCTGACTTAGTGGTGTCCAGGGACCACAGGCAACTTCATGGAGCAACACTCAGATAAATCTGCTGCATGGCTGTGAGCAGCAAGACAGAAACTCTCTGGAGTCATGACTGAGCAAAAGAACCTTTTCCAGATCCGATAATGCGGAAACACATTTCTTCTTTGTACTGCATAGCTTTATGTCAACTTGACACAGGCTAGAGTCATCCGAGAGGAGGGAATCTCAGTTAAGAAAACGCCTCTATAAGATCGGGCTGTAGGCAACCCTGTAGGGCATTTATTTAATTAGCGATTGATGGGGGCAGGCCCAGCTCATTGTGGGTGGTGCTGTCCTCGGACTGGTGGCCCAGAGTACTGCAAGAAAGCAGACTGAGCAACACAGGGAGCAATTCAGTAAGCAGCACCCCTCCATGGCCTCTGCATCAGCTCCTGCCTCCAGGATCCTGCCCTGTTTGAGTTCCTGTCCTGACTTCCTTTAGTGATGGACTATGATATAGGAGTGTAAGCCCAATAAACCTTTTCCTCTCCAAGTTGCTTTGGGTCAAGGTGTTTCATCTCAGCAATAGTAACCCTAAGATATTTCTCTAAGTATTGTGAGAGACTTCTTTATCACACAGCTAGCTTTGATTCTGCTCTCATCTATAGATGAGGATCATAATAGCAGCCATAGACAGCACCCACCCCCACCTGACTTCCTTAAATTCCCTCACAACCACTTAACCCACTTAACAAAAGACCGAATCCTGGAAGCCCCTTCCAGTTCTTGCTACTCTGCTTCCTCCTCCTTCCCTTCCTCTTCCTTGGTCCCCCACCCCATTCTGAACCTGGGTCCTTACCCTGCAAAGCAGGCACTAGCTCTACCACTGAACTACAACTCCAGCCCTTCCATTTCCCTCTGACCTGTGTCTCCATGGTGACCACAATCAGTGTGTTCCGGCATCTTTGGATGGATTGCTAGTATCCTTGTCTGGGTCCTGCAGACAACAGAGAAGCCCTTTCTGGGCGTGGCTTCTGGTTAGTTAAGCTTTCTCAGCAGCAAGGGCTATTCTCTCACCAGTTACTTAAGGATCAACATGTGTCTGTCTCCCAGACATTAAGGTCGAGTACTACTGTTAAAACACTCTCTTTAGCCCTCCCCCTTGTGATATGGCAATGTCGGTGATATTTATGGTGTTTTATGGGAAAATCCAATCAATATTCCCTAAATACCATGGTTACGGTGACTGAGAGGTAATGGTAAATACAGGAACAGACTTCGGGACTTCACTCTGCTCTCATGCTGTGGAGTTTTATGGGGTCTTCCTGCTTCTAATTAATGCTGACAGGGTCTCCATAGCAAGGTGCCAACAGTTCTCGTTATTGGGAGCGGGTGATGTCTGGCCAAATGAGAAGTAACTGATAACCTGTCCTTCCGGCTCTCCCATGCCTCCTCTCAGAGCCTTCGCTTATTGAGGATGAGGAGGGATGCTTAAACTTAACATACAGAGCAGGGGACTTAATTCTCTGAATATAGGTGAATTCTCTGTGTTGACAGCATGGTTATTGTTATCAGTAACATGTCTTTTTATGCAAATGACATGAAATGAAAACGACTTGGCTTCAGCAGAAGGGTGCTGACTTCATATCTGACATCTTGCTGGCACTATTTAGGGAAGTCGGGGGTTTTCTTTTTGGCTGGAACAGATAGCCCTAATCATAGCACTGGTAAGACTATCCCCAAATCTAAAGCAATGCAATCCAAACCCAATTTAATTCGACAAATTTGTAGTTTATGTCTTTGATGAGGAAGGATAGGATCTTTCCCTTATGAAGATTAAAATGCTTGGAAAACACGAGTGGACATTTTCAAGATAGTACTTATATCTGATCTCAATAAATTTATGGGAGAGTCTATAAAGTTCACCATATAGGCATGTATAAAGCAGCCTAGTTAGTAGTGACTCACGTATAATAGTGTCTGCAATGTGGTTTCCATTATATTCCTCATCTGCTAGTAACTTTCTCCAAATTAAATTTTTTTAGGTTGAAATTTTCCATGCCCTACTTAAGCTCAAAGTTATTTAAAAATGATTTTTTAAAGCCTCAAGGCAATTACTTTACCTATCAGAGAATCCTCTTCTAATTTCAGTAAAGGCAAGAGAAGTTTTCGAGAATCGTGCCTCGAAACTAGATCCCTGAATCCCACATAGCCCATACCTACAACCGCAGCATTGCGCTCATTCCCTAAAGCAACGGGACAGGCTGCCTGGGATCTGACGTGCCTGGACCATTGCACCGTTAGTCTTCTGTGTGGAAATGGAAGTTACAAAGGTCTTTACAGATTAGATGCCCATGACGTTGAAATACAGCTAGTCAGCTGCTAATTGTGACAAACCACAGTGTCATAGCTCAGGCCTCTGCTATGTCCCTTTCTCCTCTCCTTCCCCCAGGGAGCAAACAAAACAACTTTTAAAATTCTCGATATATTAAAAAAAGGGCAGTTATAGACCTTTTTAGTTTTTTTATTGAAAAATGACACTTCTGGTGTTAGCTGTGGAGCAATATTGCCACAGAGGTCTCAGAGCTGACCTGTAGGCTCTACTTTTGACCTCGGATATCTATCTACATGTGTAGCTATAGTGCACGCCTCCCCTAGTAGGGACAAAATAAACACATGTGCCTCACGATGGCCTTTGTTTGCTCACGCTTGCTGCTGAGTTAGGAGAGACAAGAAGAACTAGAGAAAAGAAACCATGGGTTCATCTCATTCTGATTGTTTTCTCACACAAGAAAAATGACAGTCCTCTCTCTTACATTTCTGTGTGTCATGAATCTTTACCTTATATTTGATTTAAACTTTATTTTATTATGTGCCATTAAGGCATCATCACCTTTGAAATTACGTAGCTTAGTGTTTACTTTAAAAAAAGCAACTATCTACTTGCCCTAGGGCTTTTGAAGAGATGGCTTCTTACTTGTGTCCTGCTGAAGGGACAGATAGCCATGTGTGTATCTGAGTTTCTGGTTTGCGTGTCTGTCTAGTCTCCTCCTGTAGGTCCCCCATGTAGACATCCGCATACACATCCGCGTAGGTTCAGAATTTCCCACAAGGAACAAAGAACCTTATAATGAAAAGCAACATTTTCTGTGGCTCTGTGCCAAGGTACCAGGTCCTTGCTCTTCTCCAGTTGATGTATCCTGACGATTTGCTGTCAGGCAAAACCTCTGCGAGTTCTGCACGTCTCCTCCGATTATCGCATCTGCCTCGGCTTGGTGGGGCTCAGTTCCGTGCAACTTTGCCTCTTGGACCCTACCTCATATTCGGTGACATACTGGGATTAGTTGTAGCTGGGTGCAGGGGACATAATTAGCAGCAACAACAGTAATAAAGAGTTTTTCTTCGTAAGTCTCAGGCTCAAAATATCCCTGGGTAAATTTACCAGCTTGCCTTCTAGTTGGAGCCTACCGTACCATGTCATTTCTCAGTTCAGGCTTCTGGGTGTGATTTGATCTGTTTTCTGCTTGAGAAGGTAGAATACATGGTCGATGTTTTCTTTGGTCTTTAGCGTTCTCCCTAGAAATGCAGGCAGAACTCTGGGCTGTCTGTAACTGATCTCTGCCAGAACTTTGTACAGCAATTGGGAATGTGTAGCAGGAACTACCAATGCTTTGGCTGTTGAGCCTGGGAAATGTGTCTTGTAAGACTGAGAAACTGACTTTTAAATACGATTAAAATACAATTAATTCTGATTTAAGTAGGTGCATGGCTAGGGATCTCTCTGTTTCACATCCCAAGAGTGTAGGGTTTACATCTTGAAAACTGGGCAGAGATTTTGGCAAAATGCATGACTTTTAGTATTTACTGCTATTAACAAACTACTCCAGACCTAATAGCTGTACACCTTATTTTGTTGCTTTTTATTAGAATATTTGTGGACTGGCTATGCTCAGTTTTCACTTTAGATCCATGGTATGTGGCAATCAAACGTCAGGTGGGGCTGACTCTGTCTGCCATATTCCTTGGACACCATATTCAGGGTCCTGGACTGGGGTATCTGGGCCAGGTTGGGGCGCCCTGATATTCCAGTCTTCAGGGAGCTCCTGTGTGTCCACTATGGTTTTTCTCATAACATGGAAAACCTAGAAAGTTAAGGTTCTTATAAAATGCCTAGCTTCCCCAGTGTTCACGTTTGAAGAGTTGGGGAGCTATGATGTCATGTTCTCCAGGCATGCAGAGTAGCCTAGTGTCACATCTGTGACGTACTGCTCAGAGCAGGGCCGGAGTGTAGGAGGAAGTGGCCTGAACCTGACCTTTGTATAGAAAAGGAATAAAATAACTGTGTTTGTGTTTAGCTTTCCCAATCCCATTGGAATGATATGTTCCCCTACAAGCAGAAGAAAACATAAAGGCGAAAAAATAGACTTCCCTTCTCTAGTGACCAGTTGAATGAGTTCAATTGCTTAGCTGGGGGTTAAGAAATGGTAAGAACAAAGAATGCTGTTGTTCTAATGGGGGTTTCAACAATATATAAATGGAACAGGAGGATGTCAGAGTGAGTACAAATTGATTGTTTTCCCCCTAAAGTGTCAGTGATCACTATGAGAGAAGCAAATGTCATTAGATTCAGGTCATTTTCAAATTATTGGGAAATCAAATTCTGACTACAAGACCTCCCCACAGTTCATGTATACAAATGCACATGCATATTTGTGAATATAATTACATATATTTATAATTATTTGTTTGGTTAATAAAGCTTCAGTGCTTTTTTTCTCTCCATGGGCATATATGTATATTTGTGTGTGTATGTGTGTGTGCGTGTGTGTGCACGTATGGTGTGGTTTACGAAGAGGCCAGAGGAGACAGTCACATAATTCCTCTATCTCTCTCCACCTTATTTGCAAACGTTTTATTACACTTATTCATTTATTGATGTGTGTGTGCCCTGGCATCCGTGTGGACCTCAGAGGATAACTTTCAGGAGTCAGCTCTCTCCTTTTGTGAGGTGAGTCCCCGAAATCACACTCAGATCTCATCAGGCTTGGCAGCAAGCACCCTCGCCCACTGAAATATCTATCTCACCTGCCAGCTTCAGTGTGGGTGGTTTAACGAAGCTTTTTTGGCTGGCTGTGTTTGGTGTCAGGCTGACTTTTTCTTAAAACAGCGATTAATGATCCTATGTGAATAAATATCCTCCAGTTCCTGTGAGCATTGCATAAGCGTGGTAGAGCTTTGGAGTTGTCATGCAGCTCAACAGAGAAGTTTGCTCTTTTGATATGTGTTTCATTTAACATTCAGAACATTCTGGGCTGGCAACAGCTCAGTTCAACTTTGAAACATGTGCACGGCATCCTGCTGGCAGCCAGCATTCACCTGCCTCGTCCAGGAGAACTACGTCTGGGTACCGTGGCTTCTGTCCTTGAAGGTAGCCTGCATTCTCGGGATTGCTGGGAATAATTTTGTTAACCATTTGGTGTTAATCAGTGCTGTTCACGGGATGCCATGAAAGCCTCGAGTCTAGGTGCCCTCATCATGTGGTGGGTTTGCACTGGCCTCAGATGGAAGGACTTTGGCTTCTTCCTGGGACTCTCCGCATCCCAGCTGTGCTGGGATGGAGGCCGCTTAGAAGATGTTTAGCTACGCTTTGATTTGCATTTCTGCTGTTTCTTAGATCTTTGTGGTAAGAGTGCTTTGTAGGTAATCAAATACAACCAGGCTTTAAGGTCTTCCTCGCGGAAGGAGACTGGGCTTTGTAGGGCTTATGGGTGCTCACTGATTAAAAGAGTACTCTTCCCACCGTGGTTCGGGACCAGATTAAGGACTGACTGGGATCCTGATGAGTCTTTGTTCTAAGGATGTCGTCTTCCCCTGTTGCCACCTCCTTTCCGATTCCACAGTAAGTCACACACCCCATTCCCATAGGTTTTGCTAGGTCTGCTTGGCTTCCATTTCCTTTGGTAGGTGTGGCTGAGGCTAAGGCCCTCTCTTTCTGACCTGTAGCTGTGCCTACTGGCACCAGGTAGGATCTTTCTTTTCTTTTCCTTTTCTCTTTTTTTAACTGCAGAGAGGGGCGAGTGTATAACAGATGTGGTTCGGAGCTGGGGATGTTTCCAGGGTGGAGGCACCTTTCTCTGGAAGCTAAGATGTGATCCTCGGAGCCTACGACACAGGAAGTCACACTGCATCCCTCCCTCACAGCTACCAGCTGCAGCAGATCTCCAGCAGCTCACCTCCCCTTCCTCTCCTCCAAGACAATTTTTACCTACCACCAAAGAGATCCCATGAAAATGTTACCTGATGGGGGTTCTCCCATCCACCCCTTCCCCCACTGCTTCTCACTTACATCTGCATACATTCAAATGTCCCCACTGCAATCGAGATATTGTCTGCTTCTCAGAGGTAGCTCTTGTGTCTTAGTTAGGGTTTCTATTGCTGTGACGAGACACCATGCGCATGGAAATTCTTTTTTTTTTTTTTTTGGTTTTTGGAGACAGGGTTTCTCTGTGGCTTTGGAGCCTGTCCTGGAACTAGCTCTTGTAGACCAGGCTGGTCTCAAACTCACAAAGATCTGCCTATCTCTGCCTCCCGAGTGCTGGGATTAAAGGATTAAAGGCGTGCGCCACCACCGCCCGGCTGCGCATGGAAATTCTTATAAAGGGAAACATTTAATTGGGGTGGCTCCTTACACTTCAGAGGTTTAGTCTTTATCATTGTGGTGAAACATAGTGGCATGGACGCAGGCACGGTGCTGGAGGAGCTGAGAGTTCTATATTTTATCTGAAAGCAACAGGAAGTAAACCGAGACACTGGGCATGGTTTCATATATGAATTCAAAGCCCACCCCCACAGTGACACTCTTCCTCCAAAAGGCCATACCTACTCCAACAAAACCCCTCTTCCTGGTAGTGCCTCTCTCTATGAATTTGTGGGGGCCAATTGTATTCTAACTACCACATTCCACTCTCTGGCCCCCATTAGCTTGTAACAATATCGTAATGTAAAATGCATTAGTCCAACAGCAAAAGTCCCCATAGTCTATTGCAGTCTCAACCATGTTTTGAAGTCCAATGTCTCTTTTGAGAGTCATGCAATCTTTTAATCTCCCCTGTAAAATCAAAATAAAAAATAGCATATCATATACTCCCAACATGTAATGATATAGGTTATACATTATCATTCTAAAACATTGGAAGGAAGCATAGTGAGGAAATACTGGACCAAAATACGATGGAAAACCAGCTGGGCAAACTCCAAACTCTGTATTTCCATGTCTGATTTCAAAAAGCTCTTCAGATCACTAATTCTATTGAGATTTTTTTGACTGTAACACACTTCCTTCTTTTAGGCTGGTTCTAGTCCATGTTAGCAACTTTTCTCAGCAGGTATCCCACAACTCTGGCATCTCTAACAGGCAATCAAGGCTTCACACAATGACCTCTTTAGACCTCCTTTCAGGGATGCCCCTGGCACATGCCTTGCTTCAGTGGCTTTCCTTAGTCTTGGAGGGAGATTTCATAAACCCTTTCTTTTATCTTTGACTCTAAAACCAGAACCACATGGCTGAAGTTGCCAAGTTCTGCTGCTTACTGGGGCTGCAACATGGCCTTCTTATTCAATTACATCTTCACCAGCTTCCTGTTTTCAGTGATTTCCTTTACTGCCTAAGCTTGGCTATCTTGGAACTCTCTCTGTAGACCAGACTGGCCTTCTACTCAGAGATCTGTTTTGTTGGGATTAGAGGTGTGCACTACCATGCTTAGATTTAAGCTATTCTTTAATTCCTTTTCATAACTTGGAAGCCTAGTTGGGTGGGACTGTGCCCCGAGGTCACAACTACCTTTATTTCATTTAATATCAGGCTTCTTTAAAAACCTGTTTATCTTCATAAACACATGACTTAGTCTATTCTACTTCCTGGTGCTCCCTTTCTCCTCAAATTGTACATTTTGTATCTTTCCATGCTCATCTTGCTCTTTTTCGCTATAGATCTAAGAGTGACTACTAATAACCACATAACAGAGTCAATACTCGGATGTTTTGAGATTTCCTCTGCCAACAGAATTAATCAAAAACTCTCCAATTTAGCCTTAGCCAGACTCTTCGGACAAGTCAAAAATCAGCCACATTCTTTGCCAAAATATTACAAAAACAGTCTCTAGGACATTAACATTCTTTTCATTTGAAACCTCCTGAATCAGCCCTGCACAGTTCAAATCACCCTCAGCACCACTGTCTTCCATGCTCCTACTAGTATGGCCCATCAAAGCCACATTTAAAGCATTCAACTTCTTCCCTTTTTCTGTTTTGGCACAGGGTTTCTCAGTGGAACAATCCTGGTTGTTCTGGAACTCACTCTATAGAACATGTTGGTCTTATAGAGATCCACCTGCATATGCCTCCCTAGTGGTGGGATTAAAGGTGTGTACCACCACAGCCTGGCTCAACTGCTTTTCTAATATAAAGTCCACATTTCTCTAACTAAATAAAAGCATGGTCTGGCCTACCATAGCAATACTTCAGTCCCTGGTACTAATTTAACTTAGTTAGGGTTTCAATTGCTGTGAAGAGACTCCATGACCATGGCAACTCTTAAAAGGGAAAACATTTGAGGTGGCTTGCTTACAGTTAAATACACATTAGTGTAATACTTTGTGACATTGTTTATTTATAATTTCCATCTTCTCTTGTATAAAAAATTATTTCTTCCAATTACATATGTTAAAATTTTGATAATGTTGCAATTCAGTAGTTGTGATAGCCTTTTAAGAGATTCATTTTTAACCCATCATCCAAGTGGAGGGTGTTTCCAGGTACATAAGGTCTTTTTAGCTTTTCATAAGTTTGTGTATAAGACTCAGCACTTTCACTAGCTCATTCAATACACAAATAAGTAAAAATAAAGTGAAATACAAGCATGTTAGGTACTTTTTGTATTATTCTGCACTCTCTATTGTGGTTTCCTGATGGTAGTTCATGTTTCTTTTAGAGCCTTGACTTCTGCTTCATCATATTCTGCACCTTTTGCCAGTGCTATGCCCAGTCACCTGTTGGGGGAAGGGGCTACTTGTTGATTCCTGGCCTTCCGGCTAGCTTAGACCCAACATAATCACATAGAAACTGTATTAATTAAATAATTGCTTGGCCCATTAGCTCTAGCTTCTTACTGGCTCTTACATCTTAATTTAACCCATCTACATTAATCTATGTATCACTGCAAGGTCGTAGCCTACCAGCAAATTTCAGCATGTCTGTCTTTGGTGGTGACTCCATGGAGTCTGTCTCTGACTACTTCTTTTTTGTTTTTTTGTTTTTTGTTTTTTGTTTTTCGAGACAGGGTTTCTCTGTAGCTTTTGTAGCCTGTTTTGGAACTAGCTCTTGTAGACCAGGCTGGTCTCGAACTCACAGAGATCCGCCTGCCTCTGCCTCCCGAGTGCTGGGATTAAAGGCGTGCGCCACCACCGCCTGGCTCTGCCTACTTCTTTTCAGCATTCAGTTCCACCTTCCCCGCCTACCTAAGTTTTGCCTCCTCTAGGTCCAAAGCAGTTTCTTTATTCATTAACAAATAAAAGCGACACATAGACAGAAGGACCTCCCACACCATCACCCTAATTTTGTTTTATCCTCTTAACCCTCTTTTTGAGCCTATTGCAGTGCTGACATCAAAGCCAGGGCTCATATACACTGCTAACCAGGCTTCATCCTAAGCTCTGTCCTTCTTTTCTCATCAGAAAGCATGGCTGACTTGGACCAATAAGTGTATGAAAGAGATTTTACAGCAAAATCTTTTGATCAAAGATTTTGATCAATATATAACATTTCTCTATCCTCACACCACAATATTTTAGAGATGGTGTCTTACTCCTTTTCCTATGCCGTCTCTTTTTTCTTCTCCCTATCTTGTATTTGATGTTAACTTGTTTCTACATATTTTCTTTTTGAGTCAGATGATTTTTCAAGGTTTTATAAGCAAAATAAATTATTTAAAAGGAATTCAAGTGAGACTCAGTTTTTGAGACAAAATTTCACTAGCTAACATAGCTGATGTTGAATTTATAGCCCAGGCTGATCTCAAACTTGAAATTGCCTTGCCTTGACCTCATGAAAGGATGGCATTTTTAATACAGTGCTTTCAGTATAGTTGGGGAAATATATAATAACACAATTATATCCAAAATATGTCAAGTGTTTCTCTGCAAACAGGGTATAGGAGTGTTTGCATCTTCTTCCCATACAGCCATCTGTTGAGATTTTCATCTTCTTTGTAAGTTATGCTGCTTTAGGATACTGCAAAGGGACCATTCAGAAGGAAGAGGAAACATAAGGTTGAACATATCCTCAGAGACCAGCCAGGTATAAATTCCACTGTAGCTTTCAAACTAACCCCAAGTGCTTTTTTGGGAATGACTTTTCAGAGGTGGGAGTGATGGACGGCCATCTTGGCTTTGAATAGAGGTTATAAAAAGTGCTTTAAGTGCTTGAGGATTTATTGATAGCATTATCACAAGCCATCAAGAGATGTTTGAACACATACACATGCCAAAATGTAAAGAAATACTTGGAGGAGGGGGTTAGTAGTTCATAAGATCAAGAAGAGGAGTCTCAGGGGTTGAATACTGGAGGCTTTATAAGAAGATGGAGACAGACAGACACACATACACATATGCACACTCTTCCATGGATTTGGTATTCTATCAGCAATAAATTTATCATTTTCTGCTAGCCTGTGGGTGCCCTAGGCAAAAGATAACCTGAAGGAATGGTGCAAGCTGGATTAAAGATACCAACAAGTGGACTAACAGCTAACCAAAACAAAGAAACAAAGAAGCAAAACAAAACCCAATCCTGTACAAAGGGCTAAATATTGATCTGGGAAATCTCAAATATGAGTAGAACTGGGGACAGCAGCTTTTGGAAAAGCTTTGCTTCTGAAAGAAGACAAAGAAGAAAAAAAAGATATTCTGTTGTCGCATAGATGGGAAAAGGCAGTAAAATATGGAATTAGTAATCATACAGGAATACAAAGAAGACAAACAATCAAAGTAACCACCATTCAAGAAACTAGACTTTCCTATTTTGACAGAACAGGGATGTTAAACTGGAAATCCTGATGTCTAATGAAACTCCAATGAAGTTCATCAGATGAACTTCCTAAGGAAGGCACTATAAGAATGAAACAGAAAAGGAAGCACAAATATTTTGACTGGTGGGAATTTCTCCCAAACAATCAGTCAGAAAGCAGACTTATGCAGCATACTGAATTTCATTTCACCAGGCAAGCGTGGCATTTAAGGAATGCAGCTTCAGGCTGGGGAGATGACTCAGTGGTTACATTAGCTCACTACTCTCTTCCAGAGGACCTGGGCTGAGGTCCCAGCACCCTTATCATGGGCTCACAGTGCCTGTAACTTCAATTCTAAGGGATCTGACATACCCTACACTTGGCAGGTATCTACACACACAAATTCACATGTGCACATATACACATATACATTTGCATATGAATGCATACATATACATACATATAAATAAACACCAGTAGATCTTTCAAAAAAGAAATGTAGCTTTATCCATATGGGCTTCTCTTAACTGAGAAATGAAAAAGGAAATGTCAAGAGGACTGACTTAGAACATTTAGAAAAGTTGGTTTATCTAAGACAAAACAAGGCTGGTGGCATATTGAGAGGAAAGGATGTAAAAGTTATATATCTTATAGAGTAGAAAAAATAAAATTAAAGTAGAAAGGATGGGAAGAGGTAAAGGGAGATGGAGAGACAGAAAGAGAAAGGGGGAGGGAGGGAAAGAGGGAGAGAGAGAGAGGGGGGAATAAAAAGAGTAGGTCACCATTGTTGATAAATGGACATAAGCTTAACTGGCCTTTGAAGAACAAGAAAGCTCACGGACAGCCTTAACTTTATGTTGACTGGGAGGGATGTACCTAAGACATTAGAATTAAAATGGCAAAAAACTGATGAACAAACTTATACCAGGCTGTCCTGACCCTCTTGTCAGACAAAGCAGATTTTGTACCAATAAAAGCATTAATCAAGGCAAAGAAAGGCAAAGTCACAACTTACAAGCATTACACAATAGTTACGTGTGTTTTCACGTCAATCCGTACAACTATTAGTGTTAAAAAGCAGAAACTGCAAAACATAAATGAAGAATATGCTGAAACACATGGCCAACGAAAGACTTTAATCTCACTTAAAACATAAGGCAGGTCAATAAATAGGACAAAGGAAAAGATTAGACTGTCACCAATGACAAAGATGTTTTGAATATATACAGATTTCACACACTAGCAATAGAGAACTCCTTTTGCACACTTGCACGTTGTGGTCATAAAAGTAAACTGTATTTTAGATAATAAAGAATACATCAATACATCTGTATAGCAAAAATATTATAAATAACATTCCAGGATCATATTATGGTATAACTATGAACTTAAAGTGAATTAAATCTCAAAAGACTCTTACATGCTAATATTAGAAAATGTTTTATGGGGTTAAATCTTGGGTGAAAGGGAAAATACAAACAGCAGTTATAGAATTTCTGGAAAACAGTAATGAGCACTCCATAAGCACATCTGGGAGCTATATGTAAAGTGGTGACCAGAAGAAAAAAAGCAATAGACTCACACATCTTAATAAGTGCAAATAAAAGACTAAAAATAAAAAAATCCCTACTAAAAATATCCAGAAATAGACAACAAGCCAAATAAAATGTAAGCATGTGGAAGGGTAGAATAAATTTCAAAGAACAAAAACGCAGTGTATAAAGTTAATAAATAGTAATTCCAATTCCCCAGAAAATTTATTTATATTCAGAAACCAATGACTACGTTAGTAAAGAAAAAATATAGCACACAAAATAAGAAACTACAGGGAGAAAATAATTGAGTACAGGGGAACTATCATATCATAAAAAGCAAATTTGTTTATCTCTATGCAAATAACCTTAAAGTCAAATTTACTAGAATTGATCCCAGTGAAATATATGGATTTTTCAGCAGGTCAATATTCTTAGGCAAACTAGAGTCATCAAGGAAGGGTCACAAAAGGGAAGGGGGGAGACCTAGAATCATTCACAGGGAAAAGGTCGCAAAATCTTAAAATTAGGATACAGAAAGTGAAGAAAGTAATTGCCTAAATTGTCCAAATTCTTTCAAAGAAGTACTAGGTTTTGCTAGCTAAACCCAACAAATAAAGTGGGAGTGCACCACTTAGGAATAGTGATGAAAATCATAACAAAATATTAGAGAGTAGACTTCACCAATCAAGAACCAATAAACTAGGTCAAGTGCATTATATATCAAAATGTAAGGATGACCTGGTATTAAAAAGATTATTAATCTTAGTGTATTATTAATTAGTAAATAAAATAAATTAGTATATTTATTAATCTTAGTATAAAAGGTCTCCAAAGGAAAAATTATGATATTTCCATAAATACTAAATTAAAAAATAACTTTTAACAGTTTTATTCTAATAAAAACATTATGGAAAATAGGAATAAAAGGTTAACATAATAAATATTTATTAAAATACCAAAATAAAATTTCCAAGAGGTTCTAAAATGAGGAAATTTACCATGTCCTATGCTATTTGACATTGAAGTGTTAGGCAATGTGACTAGGGAAAAGAAAACAGAAACAAAAGAACTGGAAAAGAAAAAGAGCTAGTCATAGGGGGTAGATAAAAAGTCTTCCAGAGTCAGTGATAAAGCTAACTCATGCATCAAAAGAAGTCAACAAAACCAAATGGCTAATATGAGCACTTTTAAGTAAGCAAATTACTTCATTTAGGAGCTAAAATTGAAGGAAAAACTGATTTGTAATATCAAAAGTATTAATAAAAATGCTTAAGGTAAAGTAAGAAATGTACAAAACTCATGAGAATTATCTGTACTCCTAAATACCACAATGGGAAACATTCACTGTTCTTAGCCAAGCTTCTAAGTATCATCGTCCATACATCAATACATTGTAGATACTAGTAACATACCAACACATGTTTACTTGCGGGTCAAGTTGACTGTGAAGTTCCTACAGACTACGACATAAGAATAGCCAAGAAAACAATGGAATTGAAATACTAATGACTGATGTCTCACTGGTTAGAAAAGGGTTTGGTATGAAAAGGGGTTTTGATAATTAAGGTTTATTAATTAAAATATGTGGCATTGGGCGTGAATACCCAGACCAATGGAACAGAATCTAACGTTCAAAGGAGACTTGACAATGTGTATAAGTTTAGCACTGAATAAAGCTAGTGTCTGAAATTTCTGAGCAAAGACAGAACAAATGATACCAGGACAACTGGACAGTTCTTTGAAAAATGTTCAAAGTATTCATCAAACCACATACAAGAATAAACTTTGAGCTGAACAGAAATATAAATATAAAACTTCAAATAGAAGTAGATGTTGAATTTCTTTGTAAGCCCTGCTAAGAAAGGACCCCCATGACATAAGATCCTGGTGCATTACGAGAGCAGATCGATCAGCTTGACTGAATTAAAAAATACTTCCATGAAAATGGAAAGTTTGTCAAAGTACCTGTGACATGAACTAGATTGTTCAGATGTCTGCAATATATTATACCATGGACATTCCTAATACATTCTGTATGCACTGTGTGCTTCAATTTATTCCTTTAACAGCATTTTAATTACTATGTGTAAGTTCATAGACACAGTCTCTAGCTGCAAACCAGCATGCAAATGCATCATAATTTAAAAATTCAAGGGGTATTTAGTTTGTCTATAGTGTGTGTATGTGTGTGCATGTGTGTGTATTCTTTTGAAAATCAAAAGAATAAAACAAATCTCGCCGTCCAGTTGCGTAACAGGCAAGAGACACAAACTGACCATTCACAAGGGTAAAAGAAAAAGGCTCTCATGCATGTGGAGACACTTCCAGCTTTTGTCTGTATAAAAACCCAAAGTGATAATTAAAACTTCACTAAGCATTTGTAACCTACAAAGTGGAAAAACCCAAATACCTACCAGTTATCCTAACCCTAACCACTGCACCAATGATGCTCAGTTTATGAAACTGGATGCTTCAGCAGATCTAGTCCTAGAGAATTCATGAAGGACCACTGGTCTTCAGACCATATCTGAAGGCTGAAGATTCTGGATTCTGAGGGCAAGGAAGGCTGATAGCAGCAGTGCTGGCCACAGCAGCTCACCAGCAAGTCACCAACACAGTGCGTGTGTTGGCGTGTGTGTGTGCGTGTTTGTGTGGCTCATATCTAGGGTGCCTATTTCCATTTCAGTTAACCTAATTCAGAAAACTCTCAGGCATGGCCAGAGGCAAACTTAATCCAGATTATTCTTCACAGGTGTGCCCGAGTCTTGCTTCAGAGTGATTGATCTCGTCAAGTTGATGGTGGATGTTTAACCACCACAAGGGCATGGGAAGTAAGCAAGCACACTGCAAAAAACCAAAAAATAGGGACCAAGCCTGAAATCTGGGTCTTTGAAAAATAGTAACCCAGTCAAGATCTGGAAAAAACAACCTATGAAAAATAAGAAAAACAATAATAAATAAATAA
The DNA here is from genome assembly GCA_028555095.1 of Dicrostonyx torquatus. Taxonomy (NCBI): domain Eukaryota; kingdom Metazoa; phylum Chordata; class Mammalia; order Rodentia; family Cricetidae; genus Dicrostonyx; species Dicrostonyx torquatus. The sequence goes on from JAQHUG010000074.1 coordinate 1,641,251, forward strand.
ATAAAAATAAATAACCAGGACTCTAAAGAGCATTGTCCCTCATGATGTCAACTCAGACAGGAGGGGACTGGAAGCTTTTGCTGAAGGTCATGTTCAGCACGCTCTCAGTGGAGACCCTTGACTGCTTTGGTACTGGGCTCTGCATTTCAGCGCCTGCGTCCTTTTAGGTCCCAGTCATAGCCTGGTCACCCCCTCGTTATTTGCATGATTCTCTTCTCTCATGAAGAAGCCTTACCCCTCCAAGCTCCAGCCTTAACCTTTTCCCCTGCTTCCTTGGTTCTTCTAAACAGGTTCCTCTCAAACCCCGTCGGCTGCGTCCCATCCTTTCGCTCTGCACAGGAAAGCATTGCTTTAGAGAGGGGCTAAAGGTAAATCTCAGGGAAACAAAACCAGTGATCCGAGCCCACACTGAAAGAATGTGTTTCCGCACACCTCAACTCCATCCGTCATGACCAAACAATAGCCATTTTAGGGTTGGTATCTCAAGTCTGGTTAGAGGGCAAAGTGTTGTTTGTTTTACTTGAACTCCTCTACTGCAGAGCAGTAGTTGTTTATTGTAGTCAACATTTGGGGAGTTAGCTTTAATGCAGAACAATGCCTGGTGGAAATATTGGACCAAATTGTAACTGGAGATGCCTAATGCCAAACTCTTCACATACGGGCCTTTACATTTGCTTCAATGAAAGAATCCAGTTTGTTTTTCTCTAGCCCATGACTTTTCTTTCAAACATTTGAATTCGGTAAACTCTCAATGTGTCTTGTTAGACACTTTTTGCCTGTAATTCTTTAAAACCATGTGTGACTTAATCCATATGCTTTTCATTCATCTACAATCAAATCATCAAAACACAGCCTTAAAGAGCTATTTGATTTCAAAGAACATTTTTTAATAAGCATTTAAAGCCCTTTGAGAAATAAAAACGGGATGCCACATCTTTCTAAGCGTAAACACAGCACAACCAAAACCACACTCATGGCTAGAAAAATCCAGGCTTTGGAGGTTTTGTTTTTTTGTTTTTTTTTTTTTCTCGTTCTTGGCTAAATGAGCCATCCTCTATCTCCTTTTAACTCCCAGTGAAGCGTGAAGTGTTTGGAGATGAGGAAATAGTACTTTCCAAATTATTTAAAATTCTACTTAGCTACTATTGAGCAGTTCCTGTTGAGCCATGAGCTCCCAGGGACTGAGATAGTTCAAGAAAATCCTTATTTTCCTGAGTTTAGATTTGGCTCATCTCTCAGACATTTGTAGAAGATTCCAGATATTCCCGATGGCTTGAAAAGGAGGCGCATATGAGTCTGTGAGCTCTGGCCGCTACTCCTGTAGATGTTTGGGAGAATGAAGATGTGGTTCTTGGCTTATGGAGCCCTGAGGTATACTCCGATGTCCTTTGCATGTTATTAAGTCATTATATACAACCACCACATTTCACTGTCCTGTAGGTGTGATGTGATTTTAAAACAACACAGGATCAGAGGAGTTAATATGATTTGCTTGGAGGTGTAATATCATGTTAGAACATTTGAGAGGTCAACAAAGGAATACCACATGGCCTTCATGGGGACTGGCTAATTAGTAAGTACAAATAACATGAGTTCCCCACCCCCCAGGTTTTAAAGAGATATTGAGCTCAGGGTACAGAGTGGATTTTTTGGGTGATAGAAATAGAATGTGAATGTCAAAGACTTCAAAGAGGTTAAAATTCTCTTTAAAAGAGTAAGGGTGAAAAATATTGACTGGTGCGTGAAGATAATTATTTAGAGACTTGAACATTAATGTTGCCTCATCTTCCTATTAATTCAGCATCCAGTCTCCTTTCAACCGATTATGTCTCTGTACATTTCTCCTCACGTCAACTTAAGCTGGTTAGGACTCCTGAGAGAAATGGATGCAACATTTACACATGGTTATGGAAGCTGAAAATTCCCAGTCAAGTTTATAATGGGCTGTCAGCAATGTGGAGCTGTGGGTGAGCTGATGGTACAGGCTCAGCAGAAGTAAAGAGACCACACCCTGGCATGAACTGATGCTCAGTATGCACCCACAGGCGAGAAATATCCAGTCTATCCTCTTTGGCTTCCATTGTCCTCATTTTTTAAAAAGTATGGTACTGGGATTAGGAACAGTAGAGGCATCTAAGAACTTTTTGGAAATCTGAAATCTCCTTTGCTCACCAAATGTGCATGATCAGCCGCAGGGCCATACATTCTTAACACTCTTTCCCAGAGATCCTAATAGACCAAACGTTCATGAACTTCTGTCCTACAGCTCCGTTTCGCTCTTTCATCTTGATTGTTTTTCAGCAAAGCTATGTGCTTCATATAAACTTGCTTATGCTAACAGGAATGTGCTGAATATTTATTGTTTTTTTATAGCTGTATTTCCTTCTCTCAACACACAGAGAAATCTCAGGCATTAGTAAGAAAAGCTTGAAAGGAAACAGTTTGTCCATAGACTCAAAACAGTCACTGTAGTGGCTCTTCCACTAACAATTAGAAACATCCTTGAAGATTATTTGATACATGGACCAGGAGCTATGGTCATCAGCTGTCAAACTAGAACTCAGAGCCCATGCCTTGTTAATGCTAACCCAGTTTTCTCTGAGTATTTTGAACATTAAAAAATTGCACTTTGCTGTTTCAGTGGATAAGTGTATTTTCTGAGCAAGCTGTTGATCCCTGGATTCCCGTTAAAAGAGGATACTGCAAAATAATTCTCTCATCCTATGACTCTTTCTGGTGGAAGAAAGCCAGAGGTGGGGAACTATAGAAACTTACTGGACAGTTGGCTTGGAACATGCATCTTGGTAGGAACAACACGAGAGACTTTGCCTCAAAAACAAAGTGGAAAGAGAGATCCAAATCCCCAAATTTTCCTCTAAGAACATATACAAGTTGTGGCACGAGACTGTACACACACACACACACACACACACACACACACTCTCTCTCTCTCTCTCTCTCTCACACACACACACACACACACACACAAACTTTAAAATGCTCTCTCTGATTAACACATTTTCATGATGGACTATCAAGGTTTTATAAGTAGATACTGAAGTGAAGTACAATGTTTCAAGGTCATGTTAGATTTCTATACCTTCACATGTCTGACCTAACTGTAACTAGAAGTGCGTTTGGAATTAGAAAGACCCAAGTCCAAACCTCAACTTCGCAACCTGCCAACTGGGCAGACTTGGTGAGTCTAACTTCTCTACAGATTGGTTTCTGTGTCCCTCACTGCTTAGCACTAACTGTCAACTTGAAAACACCTCGAATCACCCCAAAAAAGTTAGTATTGAGTAATTGTTTTTATCAAGTTTGTTCTTGAACGTGTTTATAAGGGACTGTCTTCATTTTTTTTTTTTTGGTTTATACAAAAGGGCTCAGGCTGCCGTGGGTAGTAGCATCCCTAGGCAGGTGTATTGGGCTATATAAGAAAGCGAGCTACTCACGAACCTGCAAGTCGGCAAGCAGTGTTTCTCCCTGACTCCTGCTCTGACTCCCTCCATGATGGCTTGCGACTTGGAACAAAGCCAGGTAAATGCTTTCTTCCCTAAGTTGCTTTTGGTGAGACTGTTTTATCACAGCAACACGCTGACGCAGGAAGTGAAAATGAAGCCATTTCGCTGCAATCCCCAGCTTCCTGTAGACCACTGCTCTTGTTTTATCGCCTTCCAGCTGGATAATGTCTGCTGTAGCTCTTGAAATTAATTCTTATGGTGATTCTCTAACCTTTTCTTTATTTTATGTAAAAATTTATTTGACCAAAATGTAGAAAACGTGATATCACATATGATACAACTGCAAGAATCTAAAGAACAGAGTAGGTTTTATTCAATTGCACAGTTTGCTAAAAGTTCATCTCCCTGGTAATGTGATGCTTAATAAATAGGAGTGAGGGGCAGGGGTTCAGCTAAGCTAGAAGCAGGGTGGTTTTTCAGTTGGAATTGTAAACTTGAGTTGTCCCCACACTGCTAGGGAATGTGGAATGTTTCAGTCTGAGATGTTAACTGAGAAAGCAAAACTACAACAAAGCCAAAAAATGTGCAGCCTGCAGAATACTCCACATCCAGTTCAATCAGGAGTTTCTTGGTCTTTTATTAGTGTCATTCCCAAAGGAATTCAAGTCTTGGCAAAGTCAAGCTTCTATTTGTTGTTCCCTGAACAATGGAGATGAAGTTAAACCAATTTCTTTTTCTATCATTTTGCTGGAGACACTTTTTGTTGCCCAACATTTGTTAAAATCTCTGCTCAATGTATTGGTGGCTAGCAGTCTTTGTTTGAGACAGAATCTCTCTGTGTAGCCCAGGATGGCCTGGAACTCACTCTGTAGACCAGGTGAGCCTTAAACTCATAGAGACCCATGGTCTCTGTCTCCCAAGTGCTGGGATTAAGAGTGAGCATCACTGTGCCTGGCTTTGCTAACAGTCTTTGAAATGACTGATCTGGAAAGGACTGGACTCTGCCTGTTCCTTTGCGAGCAGTCATTAGACCACAGCAGACAAGCCCTGGAATAGGACACTTGCTCTGCGGAGGACAATTTTGGAGTGAAAGGAAAATGTGAATGGGACAGTATCAAGGATCTATCAGAAAACACATGGGCAATCACTCCAGCATCCTCACTTGGAATTCTTAAAGGAAGTTTGTCCTGCACAGTGGGAAAGTATCAGGGAGACAATGAGACGGTCCAACAAGCTGAATAGTTTCACTTGTTCTTTGCAAGACGACTCACCTAGGAACCTGCTTCCTCACAAGGAGGACAATTTCGCCCCTGAACTTCCTTGTAGATGCCTTGAGGAATCACTGGCCCTGGGCATATACAACATACTGATCCAAGTAGCTTTACTCCCAGTGGGAGCGATGTAGACACAGTACTCATGAATAAAGTTCTTACAATTTTTTTTTTTAAGAAAAAAAGGGGACAAATCATCTCAATTTATCTTCTCTGGCCCTTTGGCTCCAGTTAGCTGTATGCACAGACAGCTTAAATACTAATAGTATGATCCCAATAATAATAGTGATTGGCTTAAGTATCTACCATGTTTTGAGTCAGGAGTTAAATTTAATCATTGTATATATGAACAGAAAATTTGAGATAAATGTTTTGAAAACTGTGCCTCTTCCTTGAGTGTGTGCTGGAAGAAGAAACAAGCCAGAAATTGGGCTAATCTGTCAGTTTCTTCTTGAAGGTCCCTAGGAAACTGCCTACCCTAGCTGACTCAATTTCCAAGTGCTTTGTGGAGCCCCACACTGGATGGGAGTTAAAGGAAAATTCATCAGACTTGAAAGGCAGGAGGAGGGGAACAGAATTATGGCTGGAGACTGTATCTGCCAGGATCTCTCTGCCTCACCATGCTGGTTACAGGGCTCACATTTCAGCCTATTTTGCCTTTTAACTTGTTTCAAGATGGGGGGCAGTGCCAACAATATTTTTAAAATAATTTGAAAAACTCCCATTGTTCATAATAACCTTTGCAAAAGTTGGAAATTCTCTTTGAACTTGTTTTGTCCCTTTCAATTTGGCAAAGAGACCTTTGAGTTTCCAATGGAACTTTCCATTTAAAAAGAAAAAAAGATTATGTGGACAATCTTAGTGTGAACGAAACCCTGGCTTTCCATTTGGTGTCCATCTGCCGTTTGCTGAGGACCAACCCACCCACTTTGCTTACATTTAAGTGAGATTGTGTATAACAGAGAAGCCTGTGGTATTGATCAGAAAGCATGACTTTTAGTACAAAGAAAGGCAATGCTCGGAAAATTAGGGTTTCTGAGGACTGTACAAACTTCAGGTCAACTTTCAAGTCTTAATTTTGAGAAAAAAAAATTTCTCACAAAAATTTAGGTATCTGTGATGTATAAACATGGTAGATTGTGAAGGCCTTTTGTGTAAGGGGATCATCTGATACAATTTAGCTTTTTTGATTAGAACTTTAGAAAAGCTTATTGCTACTAAGACTCCATTAGCCCCCAGTCTCCTGGACATTCTACAATTTGTATTCGGGATTTTTTTTTCAGGGATTTCTGATCTCCAGTTTAAATAGAATGTCCCATATAGGATCAATGAAAATCAGATGTCGTTACATTGGAAGAGAGGTAGTTTTCAAGACCAGTTAGTATTACTGAAATGTGTTATATTAGTGGAAATGTGCTAACGTAGTAGGATAGGGGCTAGTGAGATGGCTCAGCAGAGGGAGACTCTTGCTGTAAAGCTTGCTGACCTGAGTTTCATCCTTTTGGTCCACCTGGTAGAAGAAGAGAACACATTCTAACAAGTTGCCCTCTGGCTTTCACATGTGTGCTATGCAGATCCCATCCATGCAGGTATTCTCTCTCTCTCTTCCAATGAAGCAAGCAAACCAACAAATGTAGTAAAAGAATCCAATAAAAATATAGTATCAGGATTAGTAGCTACTAATAGTTAATAACGATTAATAGCTAATACTAGTAATAGATATTAATAATGAATGTGGCAGAAGGCCTTAAGAAAGACTTGAGTTTTGTGCATGGTGATAGATATGATCTATTTGCATTCTTCTACATGTTGACATCCAGTTATGCCAGCACCATTTGTTGAAGATGCTTTCTTTTTTCCATTGTATAATTTTAGCTTCTTTGTCAAAAATCAGGTGTTCATAGGTGTGTGGATTAATATCCGGATCTTAGATTCAATTTCATTTATCAGTCTGTCTGTTTTTATGCCAGTACTGAGCTGTTTGCATTACTGTAGCTCTATAATCGAGCTTGATGTCAGGGTTGGTGATGCCCCCAGAAGTTCCTTTATTGTATAGGATTATTTTGGCTATCCTGGATTTTCTGTTTTTCCTTATGAAGTTGAGTAATGTTCTTTCAAGGTCTGTGAAGAATTGTGTTGGGATTTTGAGGGGGATTGCATTGAATCTATAGACTGATTTGGTTAGGATTGGCATTTTTATTATGCTGATCCTGCCTATCCAAGAGCATGGGAGATCTTTCCATTTTATTATATCTTCTTCAATTTCATTCTTAAAAGACTTAAATTTCTTTTTGAACAGGTCTTTCACTTCTTTGGTTAGTGTTACTCCAAGATATTTTATGTTATTTGTGGTTATTGTGCTTCTCTGATTTCTTTCTCAGTTTCTTTATTAGGAGGACTACTGACTTTTTGAGTTGATCTTGTGTTATACAACAATACTGAAGGTATTTATCAGCTGTAGGAATTCCCTGGTAGAGTTTTTGGGGTCACTTATGTATGCTATCGTATCTTCAAATAGCAAAAGTTTGACTTCTTTTTTTTCCAATTTTAATCCTTTTGATCTTCTTTTGTTGTCTTATTGCTCTAGCCAGAACTTCAAGAGCCATGTTGAATAGATATGGAGAGAGTGGACAGCCTTGAATGTGACCTCCTGAAACTGAGAAGCTTCTGTAAAGTAAAGGACACAGTAAATATGACAAAAAGGCATCCTACTGAATGGGAAAAGATCTTCACCAATCCCACACCAGACAGAGGATTGATCTCCAAAATATATAAAGAACTCAAGAAAGTAGACATCAAAATTCCAAATAATCCAATTAAAAATGGAGTACAGATCTAAACAGAGAACTCTCAGCAGAAGAATCTCAAATGGCTGAAAGACACTAAGGGAAATGCTCAACATCCTTATCCATCAGGGAAATGCAAATCAAAATGACTCTGAGATATCATCTTATACCAGTCAGAATGGCTAAGATAAAAAACACCAATGATAGTTTATGCTGGAGAGGATGTAGAGTAAGGGGAACACTCATACATTGCTGGTGGGGATGTAAACTTGTACAACTGATCTGGAAATCAGTATGGTGGTTTTTCAGAAATTGGGAATCAATCTACCTTAGAACCCAGCAATACCACTCTTGGGCATATACCTAAAGGATGCTCAGTCATACTACAAGAACATTTGTTCAGTAGTGTTCATAGCAACATTATTTGTAATAGCCACAATCTGTCAAAGAATGGATAAAGAAAATGTGGTACATTTACACAATAGAGTACTACACAGCGGTAAAAATCAATGACATCTTGAAATTTGTATGCAAATGGATGAAACTAGAAAAAACCATCCTGAGTGAGGTAACCCAGACTCAGAAAGATGAACACGGTATGTACTCACTCATAAGTGGATACTAGCTGTAAAGCAAAGGACAATAAACCTATAGTTCGTGACCCTAGAGAAGTTAAGTAACAAGGAGAACCCTAAGATAAGCATATATAGAGTCCCCTGGGAAGGAGAAATAGATAAGATCTCCTGAGAAAATTGGGACCATGGGGGTGGGGAGCAAAGGGAGGACAGAAGGGGAGGAAGAGGAAAGAAGGGGAGGGAGCAGGAGAGCTTGAGAGAACAGGATAGTCCAGCTGGAGGAAAGACCAAGATGAAAACAAGGAAAGAGCTGTTTTGATTGAGGGAGCTATTATGGGGCTAGCAAGAAACATGGCACTAGAGAAATTCCCAGGAATCCACAAGGATAACCCCAGCTAAGACCCCTAAGCAATAAAAGAGAGCATGCCTGAACTGGCTTTGCCCTGTAGTCAGGTTGATGAATAACTTAAATGTCACCGTAGAACCTTCATCCAGCTACTGATGGAAACAGAGGCAGAGACCTGCAGCAGAGCACTGGGCTGAGTTTCCAAAGTCCAGATGAAGAGTGGGAGGAGTGAGAATATGAACAAAGAGGTCAGGACCATGATGGGGACACCCACTGAAACAGTTTACCTGAGTTAATGGGAGCTCACCAACTCCAGTAGGACAGGGAAGGAACCCATATAGGACCAAACTAGACTGTCTGAATGTGGGTAACAGTTGTGTGGCTGGGGCAGATTGTAGGGCCATTAGTAGTGGCACCAGGATTTATCCCCTCTGATTTTACTGGCTTTTTGGCACCCATTCTCTTTGGATGGATACCTTGCTCAGCCTGGATAGAATAGGGAAGGCCTTGTTCCTTACTCAAAGCAATGTGCCTTACCCTCTCTGAGGAGTGGAGGGGTGGTGGAGTGGGAGGAAAGGTGAGGGAATAGGAGAAGAGGAGGGAGTAGAAACTGTGGTTGGTATGTATAATGAAAAAGATAATTTGCTTTTTTTTAAAAAAAAAAAGAAAAGAAAACAAGGGGAGATGTGTTAGCTCTACCTTAAATAAAACTTTGAAAAAAATTGTTATGAAATTGTGTTATTCATTATTTGTGCGATGTTTTGATATGTGTTTATATATTATTTAAATCAAATACAAATCACTGTATATATTTATTCAAATATTTTCATTTTTGTGGTAGAAACAGTAAACATTCTCTCTTCTATTCTCTTTAGAGTTTTAAAAGTTATTACTACCTTTTTTGTTTATTGGGGTTTTGCCTGTGTAAGTATGTGTGCATTATGTGTATACAGTGCTCACAGAGGCCAGAAAAGGGCACTGGATTTCTTGGGGCTAGAATTGCATATGGTGGTGAGCTGGGAAATGAACCCGGGTCTTTAGAAAGAGTAGCCAGTGATCTTAACCACTGAGCCGTCACTCTAGCCATTTTCCAGCTATTTTGAAACATACGATAAATCAACATTATCTATCTAATTAAAACTTAGTACCCCTTGACTAGCCTTTTCCTAGCCCCTCCTTCATACTCTTCCTAGCCTCTGGTGACCATTATCCTCACTTAACTTCTAGGAGGACCTCTTTTTAAAAATCTCAAATGTTAGTGTAGTAGGGAGGGTGGCTTGTTGTTTCCTGTTGCCCAGTTCCCAGCCACCCGGCTAGCTTAGTCCCAAAATAATCACATAGAAACTGTATTAATTAAAACACTGCTTGACTCATTAGCTCTAACTTCTTATTGGCTAACTTTTACATCTTAATTTAACACACCTCCATTAATCTGTGCGTCGCCATGAGGTCATGGTATACCAGCAAAGTTTCAGCACATCTATCTGTGGTGGCGGTGGCTCCATGGTGTCTTCTGACTCTGCCTTCTTCCTCCCAGCATTCAGTTCCATCTTCCCCACCTGCCTATGTTCTGCCCTATCAACAGGCCAAGTCAGTTTCCATATTTATTAATGATAATCACAGCATACAGAGAGAAATCCCACATCATGTTAGTGAGATTTATTTCTCTTTATGTTTCTGTTTATTCATTTACATTTTCCCTCCAATTCCATCCATTAATATCAAGGGATAAGAATTCGTCCCTTATAATGGTTGGTTAGTATTTGGTTGTGTATATGGACCATCCATTCACCAGTCAGTGAATACTTGAGTTGCTTCTATGTTTTAGATATTGTGAATAGTGCTGCATTGAGTATAGAGGACAGAGATCTCTTCAACATGCCAATTAAATGATATGTCATAATGACATATCGACTAGTGAGATGAGAGGGTCAAACTGTAGTCCAGCCTTTGGGAAAATTTAGCAAAAGTGACTCAGGAGGAGGAAAATGAGAGATTGTACTGTGTGGATCTGGATTGTGTATTATGGAATCTTTTGAGTATGTGCTCAAGTTTTCCTTGAATTGCAACCATAGTTCAGACTTAGCAACTGTACAACCTTGGAAAAATAAATTTATTGAACCCGGTTACCTCATCTGTAAAATAAGATTATCTACTCTAAATACTCTCACTCTGTGCCAGGCACTGTGTTCAGAATTTGCCAGATATTATTACTATTACTCTTGTCTCGTTTTTCTTTAAAACCTTTTTTACACACACTATATTTTGGTCATGATTCTCCTCCCCCAACTCCTTCCAGGTCCTATGCACCTCCCAACTTCACATTCTTTCTCTTAGCAACATAAAAATAATGAAAATCAAAATAAACAAAGAAAAACCCAGTAAGACAAAAGATACCAAAACAAAGCAAAATGAAACAAAATCCCACAAAACACAACATGCAGTTCATTTGGTGTTGACCAACTACTGCTGGACACTGGGCCTTCCCTGAGGCGTGGTTGATATACCTGGTGATACTCCATTGTAAAAAACTGATTTTTCTTTTCCCAGCAGGAATTGATTGTGAATACCTTTTTGGATAGGTGGGGGGCTTTGTGCTCTTCAGGATGGAAGTTTTGTCTCGTTCGACGTTAATGCAGGTGTTACACATGTTATCACCGTCTCTGTGAGTTCATGTGTGCCTCAGTTTTGTGTCAGGAATACACTGTTTCTCTGTAGTCATTTCTCACCTCTGATTCTTATAATCTTTCTGACTCTTCTACGTAGATCCCTGAGCTTTGAAAAAAGGGGTTTGATGAAGACAGCCCGTTCCGGACAGAAGCTCTCGCTCTCTGCATATTGTCCAGCTGTGAGTATCTGTATTAATTGCAAAGAAGAAGCTTTGCTGAGTTGATGAGGGTTGAACATTTCTCTGCCCTATGGGTACAGCAATACATTATTAGGAATCATTTGATGATTATGTTCCTTTAGCAGAATAAGAGTAGGTTTCCCTTTAGGTCCGTGACGTATTTAGTATCAGGTTTCTGCTCACTTTAGCAGTGTCAGGTTGGGTTGCAGACAATGAAAAAATAAAGTGCTCAGTTACTCCCAGGACATTTTTGCCACTATGCATCAGTAAGTCTTGCAGGAACACAGAGAAGTTGAGCTAGTGCCCAGCTAGAAGTTTTAACTCTATTTCATAGCATGGATGGGCCTGGAACGCTGAATGCTGCTGGAGGCGAAAAACATACATTAGTGAGTTGTCTTATTTTTCAAAGGAGGAAGAAAATATTGGGGAAATAAAATAACTTGCCATGGTCATGTAATAGTAAGTACAAGAGCCCAGATTTATTGGGTTTACCAGAGTCTCTTTACTAGAATGTGTTCTCCTTATTACCCAATGTACTTTATTGGATTGTGTTTATATGTTTATCCTGTAAGTACAGAGATATAGAAACAGTTCATGGCACTTAGCCCAGTGTGTAACTCAGCGATCATCTATCATTATTGCATTGTATGGCAAGCATTACAATATTCTACTATATAAAACCTTTATCCTAAAAGTCAGAACCATCAACTTAGGATGCTAGGAACCACTTACACTGGTAAAGATAATTTATTTAGCTACTAAGAAGCCAACTGTGGTTTAAAGATTTATTTCAGTTTTCCTAATGTGTGTATGAGCAAGTATACATGGGAACATGACTATTCATGTGGAATTCAGAAGAGAGCATCAAGTTGTCTGGTGCTAGAGTTACAGTGGTTGCAAATCTTTGAATGGGTCCTGGGAACTGAACGCCAGTCCTCTCTTAGATACTGAGCTGTTTCTCCAGATTGACTTGCAATTTAACTTATTTTGCTCATCCTGGATACTGAATGCTTTGTTCTATTATGGTCTTAGCATTTAGGGGCTTTTGGAGAGGCCAGAGTTTGTGTGGACATCCCACAAATTCATGGTGTGGGTAGGCTTCACACAAAATGTGTAACATTTTCAGATCTTTTATGACTGACGCACAGGAAACTATCCTTGTAGTTCAGAACATGTAAGTTTGTCGACAGAGATGTGCAGGCAATTATGTATCATTATGTGCATTTCTCAATGCTCAGATTTCAAAAGCACAGTTACTATAATGTGAAAATGCATGATGAATTTTGACATTAAATGAAGAGATTTAGATGCAAGGGAATTACGTGGGTTTGTAAGCCTCCGCAGTTAGCAGAACTATGCTATGCAAGTAAACTGACTGGTACATGGACACACTTCACTTGCCAAATGTGTGTTATCAGAAGGTTGAATCTGTGCAATCTGTGCACTCTGTGCACAAGCCAAAGGGGAAGAAATGGGAAGCTGCCCATAGCATCTTGTTCATTGACATGTACCATAAATATGCACCAAGATTTTAATGGTGGACACAAGCTCCTGGAGGAAATTAACAACAACAGATTTGGCTATGGGAACAAGACTACCTAAATTGCTGAAGCTTTATTCAGGGATTCAGAAGTGTGATTTTTATTAAAGATGATGAGAATCACATGGCCCTAACCCTGACAGAGTGTGTAAGAATTTTTCCTCTAGGGTCAGATGAGTTATGGACATTTGAAAAGCAGAAACCTAGAGCTAACTTTCCAGCTCATTCTTACACTGGGCATGACTGAATAGGAGAAAGTCCCATAAACATACCGTACAGTGTGCAATGTTGACAGGTAGGTATGTTCTGTGTCCTCAGTGCTGTGGGGTTCCATGAATAAAGAATGTGAAGTAACTATCAACTCTCTCCTTGGTGTCACCAAGTTTGAGCTCCACTTCCAACTTGGATGCTGTATTGTGTTTGTAATTTCATTTCAGTCTGGTTTTGGCGATTATTCAAATCTGGCTTGTTGGCTTGCAGAATTACAATGGAAAGGACTTGAATGACGACAGATGCATGAAGCTGCTAACTCTTATTGAGTGCAAAGATTCCAGATGTGCTTTTAGCTCAGGAGTCTGCTCTTCAGATGCTATCTCATGTGCTATTACCTGTGTATACAGGTAAAGGACGACAGCCTTGAAGGAAGAAATGAGCCCCCATCCACTTTGAAGACCATCTCTCCAGCCTTGAATATAGTATTGGCCTTTGGGACATTTTATTTTACACTCCTGCTTCAAAGGCATTCAAATCTTTAAAAAAGGATAAGTTTCCTATTAAACCATTGCCCAGATTTTTATTTTGATAAGAATTTTTTTGTGTGTGTGTGTGTGTACCTCTTTTCCTTCTTCCTTTCCGCTGGTCTGTTGGTTTTGGAGGCTATGCCTCACACATCACAGGCTGGCCTTGATCTTGTGTAGCTGAGGATGACCTTGAATTCACAATCCTCCTCCACCAAGGACTGGGATTACAGGCATGCACTGCCATATCTGGTTTATGTGGTGCTGGCGATTTGAACCAAGGGCTTCCTGCATGCCAGGCCAGCTCTGTGCCAGCTGAACTCAATTCCTTTAGGAAGGAATGATTAATCATCATCTAAGAGACAACAGGCTTTCTCATGTCCTATCAGTCCCAGTGAATTGGAGGAGTAGTTTTCTAGGGATTGCATAGTTCACCACATACCATTTCATGTCTGTGCAAAGAAAGAATAGTGAGGAAAGGTTGGAAAACTTCAGTGATGGAAACCAAAGTGGAAAAGCTTGGGAAGGCTTCCATCCCACATAGAAAACCCGGGGAGGAGACCCAGTGGTTAATTCTCAGTCCCTGTTCTACTGTGTTCCTCAGCCTTGTTTGACACAGTACACCCATTTTTACTTCTGGATTTCTCCTTCTCTGGACTTCCCTGGTGCTCCCCTGCTTGCCTGGCTTCCTTCTTCTTGGTTGTCTCCTCCCTGTCCTGAGAGCATCCATCCCCCCTCCCAAATACACCTACCTTGCTGTTATTAACCTCTACTAACCTCTCTCCTTCTCCCACTTCCCTATAGCATACCTCCCTTGCTGATCCTTGAGCAGACACGCATGACCCACATTTAACCTTAATTTCTTTTCTTTTTATCTAGTACCTTTCTCAGATGCAGAGGTCTAACTTCTTTATGTTTCAGCTTGCTCAAATATCCCTACTTGGTGTGGGACAATTGTCTATATTCTGTCAATTATATTTTAAATAAACACTGATTGGCCAGTAGCCATATAGGCGGGACAACCAGACAGGAAGTGGAAGTGTGTCAAGGAGAACAGGATAATTCTGGGAAGAAGGAAGCCCATTCCTCAGCAGTCCTTGACCCAACCACAGAAGCAGCAAAATGTGACTGCCCCGCTGAATAAGGTATTGAGCCACATGGCTAACACAGATAAGAATAATGGCTAATAATGGGCTATGTAAGTTATAAGAGTTATTAAGAAGCCTGAGCTAATGAGCCAATCAATTTATAGTTAATGTAGACCTTTGTGTGATTTCTTTGGGACTTAATGACTGTGGGAACTGGGTAGGAAAGAAAACGTCAGTCAACAAATGGTGCCCACTGGACAACTGCATCCACATAAAGCCTGACAGAGATTGGGAGGTAATTCCAGACAAAAAGGAATAGAGTTAAGCACAGCTTATTGATGGCAGCAATTTCTCGGGTTTGCTCTGCTTGCTAGAGGCTCTCATTTAAGAGAGGCTTCCTGACTCAGCTTTAGCTGCAAAACCCTGCAGCTCTTTTAAGAGGTCCTGCCAAGAAACATTTAAATGGTGTTGATGAAAAGTTGACCACATGCTTGTTGGTGGTGGCAGGGTCCTTGAAATGCCATAGAGTTGTGGCAATAAATATGGCTACAGCTGGTACATTCACCATAAGCCTGGAATCTCACAAAGCTAAGGAATGGGCTGGATCTAGCCGTCAAAACCACGGCTTAAATCCTCTCCATATTGCTTAGCAAATTAAAGACTCTTGTGGTCAGAAAAAGAGAGATATACAGTAAAGAGAGATTCAAAGACGAGAAAAGTGTGTTAAAAATATATGCAGGCTTGGGAGAGAAAAGAAAAAGGTTAAAGTTCTTAAAATAAAAAAGAAAGAAAGAGAGTAGTTGGGTGTGGTGGTACACACCTTTAATCCCAACACTTGGGAGACAGAGGCAGGCAGATCTCTGTGAGTTCAAGGACAGCCTGGCCTATAGAGGGAGTTCCAGAACAGCCAAAGATACACAGAGAACCTGTCTCAAAGAGCCAAAAATTAAAAATAAAAGAAATAAAGAGGTTAAAATAAAGCCACCTAAAGATGGACAGACCATGTAAAATGACAGTGTTTTGCATTAATTTAATACAGAACAGCCACACCGTTGATTTCCATTGCTCAATGGTGATAATTTGTAAGCAAAATTCTATTTTTATAACATTGTACATTATATCTTTATATTTTAATTTCATCCTATGTATGCCCTTTAATGTAAGAGTTTACCTTTAAAACAATAGGTATACACACGCACATGCACATGAACCCACAGTGGTGTGTTTATGCATTTTATGGAAACACGAGCACATTTACACACATTCACTGGGCTCCAGAGCTCATGCACAAATCGAAATCAGATAGCCTACAAGAGTTACTCAAAAGTAAACAGAACCTGTCATTTAGCATAACCATCTTCCCCACAGAGCAATGGCCACACATGTTGACTTCCACAGTAGCACAAAGATACATTTTGTTCTAAGGATAGACATCCCTGGTTCATGTTAGTGTTTTTGTTAGGTAATCAACCAAATCAAGAGTATGCATTAGATTAGTCCTAATGTCAATCCCTGGGATGTTCTGTAGAAGGTATGGTAGTTTGAATAATCTCACAGCGGTTAGCACTATTAGGAGATGTGGCTTTGTTGGAGTGAGGGCAGCCCTGCTGGAGGAAGTGTGTCACTGTCGGTGCAGGCTTTGAGGTCTCCTATGTTCAAGATACCTCCCAGTGTTTCAGTTGACTTCTTATTGCATGCAAGATGAGAATTCTTAGCTACTCTTTCAGCACCATGCCTGCCTGCATGTCGCCATGATCCCCACCACGATGGTAATGGACTGAACCTTTGAAACTGTAAGCCAGCCCCCTACAATGAAATGTTTTCCTTAGAAGAGTTGCAGTGTTCATGGTGTCTCTTCACAGCAATAGAAACCATAACTAAGACAGAAGGTCATAATTTATATTGATTCCACTTTCAGCATACATCAATAAAGCAATTGATTACAACATGAAAAAGGGACTGGACTGTAAGAGAGGAAGCTGTGTCCCCACTTTGCTAAAGTGGTCCTCGGGGATGAGCTGTAGGTATTTTCCCAAGGTGGGCACGTTCACGTAGCCTCTCTAAGGCAGAGTGTTATAAACGGTCCTTTTTGCTCACCATGCCCCTTGTGGTGATATAGTGACGACCATAGATGTCCCCAAATGTTACACCTT
Organism: Dicrostonyx torquatus; assembly: GCA_028555095.1. Lineage (NCBI taxonomy): Eukaryota > Metazoa > Chordata > Mammalia > Rodentia > Cricetidae > Dicrostonyx > Dicrostonyx torquatus. The sequence continues at coordinate 1,658,059 of JAQHUG010000074.1, forward strand.
CATTTTTCATTTGATCAAATGCTGCAAATTCTCTAAGTATGCATTATTGTTGTAAACAGAAAAAAAATGCTGAGATTTGGAAAAAAAAATTTGTTAGAAAATAGAACTAACATTTGCATGTGGGATTCATACCATTGAAATATCCTCCTCCGTTTTGGTGTAACACAGACCTCCAACTAAATCAAGGTTTTATAATTAGGTTAACCCGCAAGCTCAGAGGCATCCACCAGTTAGTTTTCTAGAGGTTCAAATGTAAAACAGGCAAAGTTGCCTCCTCATTCAGATGATCCTGTTTACAGGAATGCAAAGGAGTTTATCCCCTGTCCACAGCACAGACCACTTAGGAGGTAAGTGACTTCTCAGAGAGTGAGCAGGCATTTTGTGAAGAATGATGAATGGTTCTCTTGAAGATGAGTAAGCGTGGGAAGCATATAACTTCTAGTCATGTATAGTTTGTCTGCCAGATGATGCCTCCCTGTATCCCATCCCTCATCCTTACCCCATCCCTGATGCAGCCTCATTCTGGACCCCTGCTTAGTCCCAGCTTTGCTACTCCAGGGGGTGGGAAGCTACAAGTGGAGAGCTTTAAAACTGCGCAGATGCTTGAGAATGGGAAAATGATGTCTGTTTCACACATTACTGCTAACAAAACAGCTGAAGCTCTGGCAGTTTGTTTTGGGGACCATTTATAAAGCCCCCTGTATGACACAGCTGTTTCCTTGTGCAGCTGTGTCAAACAGCTCTGTCAGGACTGTCATAGATGCACATATTTTCTCCTAAACTATCTTGTATGCCTCCACAGGCACATAGCTGTGCATAGTTTATAGCACATGCCTGGTAAATGCATTTAAGTGGAAGGATTTAAGTGAGATGCCCATTTGACATGTGGCTGTGCAAAATAAACGCTATTTTCAATTTGGGGAATTCTACCCATCTAGGATACCCGAGGCCATAGTCTGAGTCTCTTGACTTTACATGCTTTAAGATTGAATATGAAAGCCCTTAGCTTTACCTTCAAAGTGAGCCCCATTACCAAGCTTCAGAGGGCAGCAGAACAAAGGAGACCAGGTTTATATTTGGCTACAAACAGTTCAGCAGTCAGCTACCTCTCTCCTCCTGCCATTTGCAACACAAAGAATCATCAGTCCCTTTCCTATTTTCTATCATAAGATGGAACTGAGTGGCTCATATTTTAAATCTTCCTTTTGGGGCCGAGTAGTGCCAAGTTGAAGGGAATGAGAGAAGTCCTTTGGACCTACACTGTTTTGTAGCAGACTTTTTAAAAGATACATTTTGGTTACTGTGGAGGTCCAAAGAGGCCAAAGGTCAGAGAGTTTGGGACTTGGTTTTAGTTCATTCAAGATTATTGTGCTTCTACCTCAAACAAAGGTCCCACCTAGTTGTAAATCAGAGTTCTGCTCTCTTAAGGCTATTGTCAGACCTGCTGCTCCTGAAATAGGGAAGTAGTTGGTTCCTCCCTAAAACAAAAGTCTAAGGATCCAAGTAAGTTCCAGTTCCCTTTATGGAAATAACTTGGGATTCCACCCAGGGAGTGGTTTGCTACAAAGTGTTTGGTATAGGCAAGAGTCAAGGGCATGAGTGATGAATGTACCCCATGACTTTCAATTTGTATGTTATTGCTACAAATTTTGTTCTACTCCTACCTTTTGAAGTCAGAGGTATATTAACAAGTTGAAAATTGAACACAGGTGAATTTTCAGTACTCACCGAGATCCTATGTGTCTGCGTTTTATTATTTTTGTTTGCATCTTTGTAGTCTTTACTATATTTCTAAATTCCCAGGCCTCCACTCTGGAGGAAAGGTATACTTTGTAAAGGTAAAAATAAAATGTTGCAAAATCCCCCAGTAGATGCAGTGGCAGAAATGCTGCAGGTTCCCAAGTGGCAACAAGCAACGGGTCCCCGAGTGGCAACAGGCAAAGGGCCATGTGGTGGCAGGCAGGGGGCAGTGGGTCCAGAGAGCAGCCAGTCTTAGGCAGGGACGGCACACGAGACCATGCTGCAGATCTCCAAAGGTGGCTGATTTCAGGCAGGGAGACACATGGCAGCAGCGGGCAAAAGATAGATGGATAGGCATGCCATGCAGAGTGAGGCTGGATATTTATTTAGTGGGTTAGGTAGGGGGAAGGGAGAAGGGGAGAAGAGCAGAGAGGCAGAGAGAGAGAAAGAAAGAGAGAGAGGAGAGACAGAAGCTGCCTCTTCCAGAGGGAGATGGAAAAAGAAAGAGACTCAGGCTGCAGGCAGGAAAGAAGATCTGCCTGCCTCAGCAGATGGGGGAGGGAGTGGGCATGGCTTGTCTTAAAGAGACAGAACAGTTGGTTACATTCCCATCTCTTTTTTATAATAAAAAGGCAGGAGGTTAGGCACCATAGGTTATGGGAATTGAGGTGGTGGATTCTCAAGACTGCTTCCTGCTTATTTGTGGGTGTCGTCTTTGGGGAGAACCTGAGAAGGCTGGGTGCTGGTCACATCCTGGCGTAGCTGGTCTCTTTGTTCTTGTCTGGTGTTTGTGGTATGGAAATGTCTGGTGTCTCTTACTCCTGTTTAAGGTATTGGCAGAGCAGAGGACAAAGATAAGTTTAGGGGAAAAAATTATTAGGACCAGGCAATTGAGAGGGGTGTATCTGACCTGTTTAAGGTGGATCCTTTAATTTGGCTTTTATTAATCCATTACATGGATGCCGTGACTAGGATGGCTCTCCTATCCCAAGCTCCTCTCCTGGGGTCAGGATCCAGAACCAGGTATTTTTTCCCACAACAACCACATGTTCCATATGGCTGAGCGTAATTTTTCTACACAACACTGGCTTCGACTGGTGAGTTTGCCCCATTCTGCTGTGGTTGAGCCCTTTGCTGACATTCATCTCTGGATTGCTTCCCTTAGCTAAAATTGTGACTAGACTGACCTACACTAGCACTGCACACTCTGTGTGGTGCATTTGACTGGGGGCCCAGGGTCCCTCAGTCTTTTTTCTCTTTTTCTTTTCCTTTTCTTTCCTTTTTCCCCTCACTGTGTTGCTTGGTTTAGTTTTTGTTTTGGTAAAGGCTGCTCGGAGGCCTTGTGGTGTCACCATTTCATAGGTTTTCACAGTTTCAGCTATTGGTAGCAAGCCATCCATGTCTGTCCCCACTGGGATGGAAGCCTTTTAGAGTCCCTAAAACCACAGGCCTTAATGCCCTACTTCTTCAGTTCGTACCCTCACTCCGCTGGTGTCCCACCAGCTCTATTGTCGGCTCTATTGCCTGTCAGCGCACAGGCAGATGGAAGGAGTTCCCTCAAACTGTCCCTGCCACTTCTACTGATGCCAACAAGATTGGTCAGATACATGAGGCGGCTTTTTTCAATTCCAGCCTTTTGCTCCCCACCGTGGCTCGTGGCATGGTGGCTTAGTGACAGGGTGAATCATGCCTCGAGACCTCTCTTAATCATTGAGCTTAAAAACCCTGCAGCTCAAAAATTGTGGCTTTTCCATACAACATGTGACTGCTACCATTTTGACTGATGTCAGGTGACTTTGCCACCATCTTGGCTGAGAACCAGGTCAGGTTACTAAGTTCTGTCATCTTTACTGAGGTATTTGCTGCCTGGTCCCCCAATTTACTTATGTTTTTGTCTCTAAATTCCTATTGTTGGCTCTATTGAATGTGTGTTTTGTGCAGTGGCATGCCTTTGGTAGGGGCCAGCAAGAAAATCTACTTCACCCAATTCCTGTTCATTCTGTGTGTGTGTGTTCATACATGTAACTTAAGTGCACATATGTTTACTGTTAAATGTCATAATTGTCTGTTCATTGCATCTAATTTCAGACTATAAAACAAAAAGTCGCATGTTTTAAACTGGTATGTACTTTTAAGTCTCTTACAAAAATACTTTATATTTAATCCAACCCTCATTTAAAATATATTAAGATGTTCTCTACTATTGTCAGTTCTGCCACTAACCTTCTATTGCAAGCAGTTTTTCCTTCTTTCTGTCTTTTTACGACTGTAAATCTTACCTGTTAAGTTGAGAGCCAGTACAGTCAAGCTCAGACCCAGCTCTCCAGGCAGATTCTATACTGTAGTTACACCTGATAAACAGCCTTCACTGTTCAGAGATCTGGAGAATATGGCATTTAAATATTTGATTATTAAAAATATTTTCATAACAAAAAGAGACAGTTTGGCTCCTAGCAGCAGCGCTCTATTTCCTCCAAAGAAGACAGAAGACATTCATCTGCACTTTGCTTCAACTGCCAAGTGCTGACCACTAGGAAAAACTGCCTTTCATCTAAACTGAAGCTCTCCAGACATAGACAGAATCACTGGAATCAACAGCCTAGCTGCTCCAGACAAGATAGGCCTGTCTTCCTACAGATTTCTTAGCCCACAGGATCTTCTGGAGCCTGGCAGGCCCTGTGCTAAACAGCAAAAGACAAATACAACCTTCAGTGACCATGAAGGACTCTGAGGAGTAGTTCTAGGTACCAACCAACTAAGTTTTCTGTCGTTTTTTAAATCAATAACTCAAGTAAAATTTTATCTTTCTCAGAGATCTCTGATGCAGTTTGACAGCTGAGAGGTTTTGTCAGTTTAAAAGGACAACCTCACCAAACAAATTTCAGTAAATTACAAATACAAGTTATTAAGGTGTGCACCTGCAAGTTATAAAGTTGTGAGGACAAGTGCACACTATCAAATTTCTCTCACATTACCTCCCATAGTCATAAAACTACTTTTCATTGTGCAAAAACATCTGCCACAGTCATTCTGACATAAATAGGCTACTGTTTATACAATGTATATGTCTAAAACTTCTGTTTTCACAAACCCAAAGAATTCTTATGAGTTTCAGGGAGCCAAATTGAAGGATCCACCTTAAACAGGTCAGATACTCTCCTCTCATTTCCCTGGTCCTAATAATTTTTTTTCTTAATTTTGTCCTCTGTTCTGCCAATACCTTAAACAGGTGTAAGAGACACCAGACAATTCCATACCACAAACACAGGACAGGAACAAACAGACCAGCTATGCTAGGATATAACCAGCACTCAGCTTTCTCAGGTTCCCCCCAAAGAAAATGCCCAGATCCCTACACCCACCCCCAAGTTCGCCCTTTCCTCTGCGGGACCTGCTCTGCGGACCACCTGGAGTCTCTGTTCCGGTGCTGAGGTCAAGGAACCAGAGGGGTGAGTGAGGGAGAGCTCTGAGGGAAGGTACCCGGGCCACAGTACAGGCAGCACCAGCTCTGGCTGCTGGCGCCACCCCCATTCCACACATCCCTGCCCCCATTCTCAAGTTCACCCTTTCCTCTGCAGGACCTGCTCTGCGGACCACCTGTAGTCTCTGTTCCGGAGCTGAGGTCAAGGAACCAGAGAGGAGTCTCTGTTCCTGTGCTGAGGTAAAGGAACCAGAGGGTTGATCCACCTGGAGAGGAAGAGATGGGCAGGCACCAATCCAAGAGTTCCTCTAACAACTTGAAAAGCAACATAACAACACCAGAATCCAGCAATTACGCAACAAGAAGATCTCAGCAAATGAATCCAGAAAAGGCAGAAGAAATCGACTTTAAACATAGCTTTACAAAAGTGATAGAGACCATTAAAGAAGAGGTGAAAAACTCCTTTAAAGAAAGAATGAGAAGACTAACAAAAAGTTAGAAGAAATGACTAAATACATCAAAGATACCCTAGAATGCCAAGAAAAATCAATCAAACAGGTGAAGGAAACAGTTTAAGACCTGAAAACTGAAATGGAGGCAATGAAGCAAACACAAACTGAGAGATGGCTAGATATGGAAAAGCTGGATAAACCAACAGGAACTGCAGAGACAAGTATA
>JAQHUG010000074.1:1669222-1703582 GCA_028555095.1 Dicrostonyx torquatus
AGGGGGAGGGTGGTGGGGTAGTGGGGGAGCGGGAGGGCCGGGAACAAGGGGAGTAAATGTAAATTTTTCTTTTAACAATAAAAAAAAGAGAAAATACCCATAAATAAGCAGGAAGCAGTCTTGAGAATCTGATGCCCCAGTTCCTTTAATCTGTCGTGCCTAACCTCCTGCCTTTTTATTATAAAAAAGGGATGAGAATGTAATGATCTTTTCTGTCTCTTTAAGAGACAAGCCACACCCACTCCCTCCCCCATCCACTGAGGCAGACAGATCTTCCTTCCTGCTTACACCCTGAGACTCTGTTCTTTTCTGTCTCCCTCTTGAAGAGGCAGCTTCTTTTTCTCCCCCACCTCTCTCCCTTCTCTCTCTCTCTCTCTCTCTCTCTCTCTCTCTCTCTCTCTGTCTCTCTCTCTCTCTGTCTCTCTGCTCTTCTCCTTCTCTTCTTCCTCCCCCCCCTTAACTCACTAAATAAATATCCAACCTCACTCTGCATGATGTGCCTATCTGTCTGTCTCTTGCCCACTGCCGCCACATGGCTGGCCACCCGGGACCAGCTGCCTTCAAAGACCTGTGGCATGGTCTCTGTCTGGGACTGGCTGCTCTCGGGACCCACTGCCTCTGCCTGTCACCACATGGCCCCACTGCCTGTCGCTACTTGGGGACCTGCAGCGTTTCTGCCACTGTAGCTACTCAGGAATTTACAGCATTTTTAATTAATCCATTACATACTTACTATAGTTCTTTTTTTTAAAGTTTATGTTCAAAATCATTTTAAAATTATTAAAATGAACACAAAAAGCATCGAACATGTACAAAATCAGTGACCTTGGGGGAGTCACTTGACCTTTCAAAGGGTCTGATGTGGATTTCATGTGGCCCTACAATTATCAGCTGTTGACAATCCTGTTGCATTGAAATGGCCTTGAGAGGTGTTTAGGTCATGACAACTGCTTGCCTGTGAGGAAAACAGGCTTCCTACAACACTTGGGCACCTTTCTTTCTATCTTCCTCCATGTGAAGACACAGTGTTCTCCCCTCCAGAAATGTGGCATCTGGGTATCATACTGCAAAAAACAAAGTTGTCACTTCTAGTTTAAATAAGCAGATGCAGATTTTAGAACCACTGATTATTAAGAGCATAAAAAGGGGTAATGTAATGTGGAAAAGCTTGGTTTCCTAAGATGCAAGTGTAGTGACATAAATATTATCTGATGGTATCGCAAGGTTAACATGAGGTGACTGGATTGTCTGTGCCTGCATATGGAGCCTCCCAACATCATCTGGGTGAATGAATTTGGTTTTTCCCATATACAAATTGTTTCATATTATAAAAACTACTGGATATTAAAAACGACTTCCAAAAGTGTTTTACTAGGAGTCCAGGGCTAGAAAGCATCTTTAGTTTTAGTCATAAGAATTTTATAATAATGTTTTTATAAAGGTCTTGAAAATTAAAAGGAGTCATTATCAGCATCTAATGTTCAATCTTTAAATAAGAAAAACAACTCCGTGTGTGCATGTGTGCAATGTGTGAGCATGCATGTGCATGCCATGGTGGGTGTATGGTGTTCAGAGGATTGGGGTGGCTGTTCCTACCTCCCGCCTTTCAAGAGTCAAGGTTTCTTTGTTGTTTCTTGTGTTTACTCTGGGATAGCTGGCCTATGAACCTCTAGGGATGCTGCTATTTTCATCTCTCATCTCACTGTAGGAGCATGGGCATTCCAGATGATCACCTCCACTCCCAGCCGTGTGTGGGTTCTGGGTATACTAATTTGGGTTCTCACACTTATTCAGCACATCCCCCACCCCACTGAGCCATCTTCCAAGCCCTAATGTTAAAGCTTTCAATGGATAAGGAATAATCTTTTGGATGACTCAGTAAATATTCACTGGTTCATTTTTCAAAGAAACGGTTACTTGTAATTCTTCTTGTGTAAAAAAAAAATGTCAGAGTCCCTGTGTTATCACAAAATAGAATTGATAACACTTTAAAACAATCTCTTAAGTAGTTGGTCTTAACCCAGATGTTCATAAATTAAATGGTTGTAAGTGCAATGGATCAATTTATTTTTATAGAATCCAGAGTAATCCATTCATAAATTTGGAAATGTGTACAAAACAATAAGTAGACCTTCCTCAAATAATATTCAAGGTTATATAGAAGAATGTTCTTTGCAAAATGGAATCAGTAAATAGCTGAATAGTATATATAGCATAAAGCAACCATTATAGTTCTCTAAATGTTATTTATAACTTAGAGAATGATATCGAAGGAAGGTGTCATAGTGAGGGTTTCTAGTGTTGTGAGGAGACACAATGACTATAGCCATTCTTATAAAGGAAAACATTTAATTTGGACTGGCTTACAGTTCAGAGCTTTAGTCTGTTATCATCATGGTGGAAAGCATGGTACCATGAACGCAGATAAGAGGCTGGAGAGGTAGCTAAGAGCACTGCATCATGCACACAACAGAAAGTCAGCAAGGAAGAGAAGAGAAACACTGGGCTTGACTTGAGCATCTGAAACCTCAAAGTTCACTCCCAGTGACACACTTCCTCCAACAAGACCACACCTACTCCATCAAGGCCACACATCCTAATAGTGCCCCTCCTTGGTGACCAAGCATTCAAGTCTATGAATCTGTATGATCCATTCTTATTCAAGCCACCAGAGAAGGATAATGCACAAGTTAGTTGTTTCTGTATTTTTCAATAATAACAGTTTACAAATTCTTCCTTATGTGCTTTTATATCTGGGTCATTATTCTGAGATTTACTTAATAGACAGTAGACTCCTAGCAGTCCATCTGTTAATGGAGTTTCTGAAGGTCACAGAAAATAACCTGTCCAGTTGGAAATGACAGGAGATATTGAGCAGTGAGAATTTCTGCTTGCCTCAATACAGGTCTGAAACAGTATGTTCTCTACTTCTCTTATCCTTTATATTTTTAATTAATATTTTCCTGGGTCCAGAATAAAATTTCTTGTAGAATTGATTTGTAGTTGGGTATGTATGCATGTATATATATGTCTGGAGGAAGGGTAATCTGGTGTTATAAGACATATAAACCAGGAATAAAATTAATGCTTTCTCTTCTCTCTGAGAAAAATGCTTCTTTGAAATATATATATATATATATATATATATATATATATATATAATTTCTTCTTGGGGGAAGGAATTGTTAAAGTTCATGTTGGATATGGTCTTGTGTCTCTGCAAATTGGTCTATTGGGAAGTATTAGGATCAAACAAACAAACAAAAAGCCATGGGCTGGTTTTACCTTGTATGTACTTAACAACTTTCACATGAGAAATGAACCTCACATTAGACCAAGTATGATTAAAGGCATGAACTGAGCAAAGGGGATTTAAGTTAATGACCTCCAGAATGCAGCACAGGGAGCCTTATTTGTCCGTTTGAGACTTGCCTTTTTTGTTAAATTCTTTTTGGTTTAACATGCATTTTCCTTTCTTTTTGAATTCTGCAAGCTGAGACATCCCCAGTAATTTTTGTTCAGTGGAAAAGAGATTCATCTGTGCACGGTGGTGTAATGGAAAGAAGCCGGGACTTGAAGCTTGTTTTCAGATTAATCTACAAGATTTTCCACTATTTAGAATGAGTAAAGTAATACTCAGAAGTAGTGCGTGTCCCGAATAAAAAAGGGAAAGTCTATTTAATAGTCAGCTAAGAAATCCCTGAGATGACATGTGAACATGTGCCCGCCCTGGTAGAAGTGTGGAACTCAGGACTTCTACCAGGCTTCACATTTGAAAACATCCTAGGGTACTCTGTGCGTGAAAAAACCTGGAAATGACAGTATCCTCGCGAGCTCTCCTCTGAGGTCACAGCAGCAGGACCTCAATACTTTGCCTTGCTGTTCTCTTGGCCCAGGTCACAGCAAGTTCCTGAACTGTCCTATGAAGTTCACCTTTCATCTTCTGGAGAATGCGAGCCGCTTTGGTGGCTTGTCTGGAAAAAGGAAGTGCAGAAGAACAAAGGAGATGAAGCGTTTGTACCGAATGTCAGCAGCAAGGATGCTGTGCCCGGGGAGTGATTTCTGTCATAACAGAGCTCAGCTCTGACAGGGTTAGTAAACAAAAGCGGTTGCAGGGCTTGTGTAATTGAAACAGTGCAGGGGTGGAACGGGCTGAGGTGAGGTTTGGTTTGGGCTCCTGCTATCACTCTGTTCACCCCCATGCCTCAGCACTGTTAACGTTTGGTTTTGTTTTCACACCCCCCGCCCCCGTCTTGGTGATCACATCATGACTTCCGTTTCTTGATGCATTCCCAGACTACAGGCACAGGTCACATGGGGTATGACATGAATTGTGGGCTCTGAAAGGAGTGATAAGTCCTGATGTCTGTATCCCAGGATTCCTAGCAAAAGTTATCTGAATTATTCCCATGTTTGGCCCAGCAAAGGCCCCACAGCCACCTACAAAGCACTCATTGTGCCATGGTTACGGAATGCTTTGACTGTTTAGTATAGGAGCCTGGAACTCAGGTTGGAAGCAACAATTTGTATCGCTAAAAGAAACTGGGTGTTATTTATAATTTAAAATTTTCCCTTAAGTTTTATTTTCTTGTTGGTATGTGATTTTACATGATTACAGGGTATGCTGTTTTTATACATGGATATATTATGCAATGATCAAATAGGAACAATTACATAAATTAAGGAACAAGCCATCAGTTCCAGTATACGTTTGTGGCAAGAACATTCAAAATCCTTTCTTCATGCCTTTGGAAATACGCGGTACATTTTTTATCCCTGGTCCCTCTGTTGTGTCACACAACAATGCCACAGCTTCTTTCTTCTAATGTCACTTAGGATGTATAGTCCTACCTCTCTCCAGCCTCTGGTACTCTCCACTCTACTTCCCCTGTGAGGTCAAGGCTTGCAGATTCCAGATGTGAATGAGGTCACACAGCAGCTGCTCTTCTGTGCCTGCCTTGTTCAGGTCTGGGAAGTACTTACCCAGGAATCATCATTATTTGAAAGAGGCAGATAAAGAATGAGATCTGCAGAGAGAACCCAGTTAGATGTTTGGGACAGGAACTTCCTTGGCTTTTGTTTTATGTTTTTCAAGACAGGGCCTCACTATAAACCCAGGGTGAACTTGAACCCTCCTGCCTGCTACCTCCCAGGTATGGAGATTCCAAGTTTGCACTACCACACCCAGTGAACACTTGCTATCCAACAGACAAACAGATGATGGGAACATTCAACCACTTTGACATCCAAGGTCCCTTCCTCTTCTTTTTTTTTTTAATATTTTTTATTTTTAATTATTATTTTATTTTATTACTTTAAAAAATACCAATCCAAATTTCCACTTCCTGCCCTCCTCCCACTCCCCTCCTACTCCCTCTACATACCCTTCCTCCCACCCCCCTCCAATCTTCAAAGAGGGCAAGGTACCCTGCCCTGTGGAAAGTCCAAGGCCCTCCCCAGTACATCCAGGTTGAGCAAGGTATACATTAAAAGAGAATAGAATCCCAAAAATCCAGTACATGCAGTAGAGACACATCCCAGTGCCACTGTCAGTGGCCCCTCAGCCTGCCCCAACTGTCAGCCACATTCAGAGGGTCCAGTTTGATCTCATGCTCATTCATTCTCAGTCCAATTGGAGTTGGTGAGCTCCCATTAGCTCAGGCAAACTGTCTCAGTGGGTGAATCCCTTGTGGTCTTGATTTCCTTGCTCATACTCTCCCTCCTTCAGCTCTTCAACTGGATCTTGGGAGCTCAGTCCAGTGCTCTGATGTGGGTCTCCTCTGTTTCCATCTGTTGTTGGATGAAGGTTCTATGATAATATTTAAGGTAATCATCAATCTGACTACAGGACAAGGCCAGTTCAGGCACCCTCTCCTCTATTGCTTAGGGTTTTAACTGGGATCATCCTTTTGGATACCTGGGAATTTTTCTAGAGCCAGGTTTCTTTTTTTCTCTTTTTTTTTCTTTTTTCTTATACCTTCTATGAGACGTGACTTTTATCTCCACTCTGTCAAAACCACTCTCATCTGCCTGAATACACGGGAAGCTTCTAAATCCTGGGCTTTTTGTCTCTGTAGTATTTGATAATTTTAGTACTATTTCCCTGTTGACAGTCATGTCTGCTTATGATCTACACTGATGACTTTTGGTAAAGCCACTTATAGCTATTTAAGTGCTTAACATATTCTCCAATGAGTTCATATTAAAAAAATCAGTTTTTATACTCAGATGAATAATGTTTTTCTAAAAATTATAGAGTGATTATATATCATGTACTATTTATATTGCTTTATAGTATTTAAGTAATTTTTCATCATTATAATGAAAAAGACCTTTCAATGGGTCACAGTGATAGATAAATGTACATGGGCTTAGGAGAGAGAGAAGAAAGAGTACCTTCAGTCATAGATTAAAGGAGTAAAGATAATAAAATACATATTAAAATAATAGAGTAAAAAATAAGCCACATAAAGATGGAATATGCACAGAGAGTCTGGATTATGTATATTATTGTGTTTTCTTTGAATTTTTTTGACTTCAGAGAGATATTTGATTCTGGGGATTGCTAAGCTAAACCAACATATATATATTTTAAAGATTTCTTGACTTCAAAGTTTGAGTCTAAGGATAGGTTTCTTTGGAAAAGTGGTTCTTCTTTTATTTCCACAGCAGATGGGAACCTATGAATTCCTTCCAGGCTAATGTGGTTTGATGGAACATGAACCCCTTGAAAGGTCTCCTTGAACCCTAAAAATACTTTGCCCAACAAACAACAGAAAGTAGTTTGCAGAAAACTATGTATAAATTCCCAAAATGATGGTTTAGAAATGTTTGATTTCATTTAAAAGGGGTTGATTATAAATGGTTAAATGGTCACAGTCAATCTCTTTCTAAAAAAGGGGAGGTTATGATATAAAGATGAACACTTTTCATTGGTACAGATCTTGGTCTATTTGTACAAATTTAAGGTAGATTTGTTACACTATATATATATGTATTTCTACTTCTGTTTAAGGGACTGTGTTTGTGCAGATCATTTAAAAATGTAATGTATAATTAAGAAATACAGATTAATAGGTAGTCATCTATAATAGTCAAACAGTAGTCATGTTAGTTAGGTTTTCTAGATGTACATGGATATATTTCAGATGGATAGAGCTTTAAACCTTTCAAAGACCCATTCAATATGGCATTTAAAATGTTTTAAGAACTTAGACTTTTCTTTACAGTGAGACATGTCTGCTTCTGGCAGCACCAATTACTTCAGAGAGGTTGATGGGCATTAAAGAAACCAGTTATGAAATTTGTCTTCAATGTGACAGGGCTAGCCATTTAGTAGAAATTTCTCTTGCCTGGACTAATTTATGGTATGCTGTATGAACTGGATATGTAGGACCCACAGAAAAGTGACTGCTGAACATTCCAAAAAATGGGTTCCTGTTTCATAAAAGAGTCTGCCAGACATTCTGCAGGACACATCAGAAAGTGACTGACAAACTGCCAATATAGGCGGGACTGTCAACTAAACTGAATGCTGGGAGAAAGAAGGTGGGGTCAGGGAGATGCCATATAGCTGCTGAAGGAGAAAAAACACTGAAACTTTACTGGTAGGCCACAGCCTTGTGGTGATACAGAGATTAATAAAAATGGGTTAATTTAAGATGTAGGAGCTAGCTAGGAATATGCCTAAACCATTAGTCAAACAGTATTGTAATTAATATAGTTTTTGTGTGATTATTCAGGTCTCTGGTGACTGAGAAATGAATGTGTTGTCTCTGTTTACAGGCACTACTAGGAGGTATGGCTTTGTTGAAGTAGATATGGCCTTGTTTGAGGAAGTGTGTCACTGTGGGGGCAGACTTTGAGTTCTTTGCTCAAGCTATGCTCAGTGTGACACAGACTCCTGCTGCCTGTGGATCAAGACATTGAACACTCCGCTCCTTCTCCAGCACCATGTCTACCTGCATGCCATCATGCTTCCTGCCATGATATTAATGGACTAAACCTCTGAAACTGTGAGCCAGCCCCAATTAAATGTTTTCCTTTGTAAGAGTTCCTGTAGTCACAGTATCTCTTCACAGTAATAGAAACCCTAACTAAGACAGAAGTTGGTACCAGGGACTGGGATATTGCTGTGATAGGCCTGACTAAGCTTTTATTTGGAGGAATTTGGACTTTGGGGGTTTGGTTGGAAAAACAGTGGAATGCTTTAGGCACTGCTTAATAGGCCACCCTCATAGGACCATATGGAAGACAGTGGTGCTGATGAGTGATTGGACTGTGGAGGCCTGGTTCAAGGGGTTTCAGAGGAGAAGAATTTTAGTATGTGGCTTGAGATAATTTTTGTGATATTTTGGTGAAGAATGTGGCTGCTTTTTGCCCTTGGCCAAAGAGTATGACTGAGGCTAAAGTGTAGGTATTTGGATTAATTTTATAGGTAGAGGAAATCTCAAAACAGCCTAGTTAGACTCTGTCATGTGGTTATCAGTGTTAACTCAAATGAAGATGTATAATGAAAAGGAGCAAGCTGAGCAGGGAAAATACAAAATAGACTATTGGAAGAGAAAAGGGGCACCAGGTAGTGGAATGAGGCTAAATCCTGTGCCTATGGAGATAAACAGATTAAGAAATGGACTAAAGAGCATGGTGTCTTCAGGACAAAATCCCACCCAGTTAAGTTTCCAACTTGTGGAAAGGAACTAGAGAAAAGCTTAGATCTGGGTACGGTGGCACACCCCTTTAGCCCCAGTACTCCAGAGGCAGGGGCAGGGGCAGGCAGATCTCTGAGTCTGAGGCTGGTCTGGTCTATAGATCTAGTTTCAGGACAGCCAAGCATAGGCAGTGAAGGAAACGACTGAAAACAGAAAGCTGGTGCACGAGGGAACCATGTTGCAGCCCCAGCAAGCAGCCAGAGCTAAGGATAGAAGAAAGGAGTTACGGAATAAAGCCACTGAGGCTAGGCATATGTCAGGGTGTCCCTGAATGGAGGCCCAGAGAAGCCATTGTGTAAAGTTGTGAAGGTGAAGCCTGGATTGTGCTGGAGACCCCAAGATGAAGAAGCTAGAGCTATGAGATGGATATACGGCCTGGAACGGAAACCGAACGAAGGACGTCAGGATTGAACATGCGTACTCACCTCTCAAGCTGCTGGTAGAAGAAGCCCTTTTCAGAACTGCACCACGAAGGTTTTATACCTAACCCAGCTAGGTGGGCCAACAGGTGAAGACCTCATTGCCTGATCCTCGGTCAAGGCCAGGGCAATGCGTGCTCAGGAAGCAGGGTTGGTAAACAACTTTGACACAGCTCTCAGAAGCTCAAATCAAAAGGGCAAGAAGAGGTCACTAGCGGGGAAGAGCAGCTGGAGGCCAGGACTTCAAACGGTCCCAACACCTGTTGAGAAACCACGCTAACAGGGAGTGGAACAGCCCAAGGGAAAGAAGTGTGTTGCAGTCAACAAAGCTGAATGGAACTGGAGCTCTGAAGAGCATTCTGAAATTAGTCACGGAGGTGCAGGGTTTGGAGTTTGCCTGCTGGTTTTTGGTCTTGCTTTGGTCCAGTATTTGCTCACTATGTCCCCCTCCCTGTGGTTCGGAACAGTAATGTTCCAAACCGCATGAATCTCAGAAGAGACTTTGAACTTTAGAATTTCAAGTAAGTTAGAGACTGGGATAGACTGTGGGGACTTGGGAAGTTGGACTGAATGCATTTTTGCATTGTTATATGCTTATAAGCCTATGAGTGGAATGTGGTGTTCAAAAGAAAATGGCCTTCCTTGGGAGTAGCACTATGAGGAGGTGCGGCCTTGTTGGAGGAAGTGTGTCACAGTGGGAATGGGCTTTGAGTGCTTTGCTCAAGCTGTACTCAGTGTGTGACAGACTTCTGTTGCCCATGGATCAAGATGTAAGAACTCTCAGCTCCTTCTCCAGCACCACATCTGCCTGCATGCTTGCATACTTCCTGCTCTGATGATAATGGGGTAAACCTCTGAAACCGTAAGCCAGCCCCAATGAAATGTTTTCCTTTATACGAGCCGCTGTGGTCATCATGTCTCTTCACAGTAATAGAAACATTAACCAAGACAGTATTGAATTAATTCCACGTGGTAGTTTTGGTAGTATAGACATTTTCACAATATTGTCTCCCTATCCAGAAACATGGGTCTTCTATGATCTCCTTTTTCAATATCTTAAAATTTTCACTATAAAAGTTTTCCAATGTTTTAGTTAGATTTATTCAGAAATGTTTAATTGTGGGATTACTTTGAAGGAAATGCTTTTCCTAACTTTTTCTTAGCGAGTAGACTGTTACTGTAAATGAAGGTTAGGTTTTTCCTCTCTTACACTGAGTTTGGATCCTGGAACTTTACTGTAATGGTTTATTAGGTCTCAGAGATTTCTAGTATGCTCAATACATGGTCCCAGTGCAAATATTGAAATTTCTCTTTTAATTATGCTAATATATTTAAGAAGTATAGATGCTTGCTGCCTCACCCCAGCTTTAAACCTGTTCAAGCCTCCTTTCTCACTAACTTACACTTTTCCCTGTCTTTCTACTCTGCTTGCTTCTTGTTTACACCATAAATAAAGTATATATAAGGGTAGCACAAGCCAC
This sequence comes from Dicrostonyx torquatus, assembly GCA_028555095.1. Taxonomy (NCBI): domain Eukaryota; kingdom Metazoa; phylum Chordata; class Mammalia; order Rodentia; family Cricetidae; genus Dicrostonyx; species Dicrostonyx torquatus. Next base: position 1,679,834 of record JAQHUG010000074.1, read on the forward strand.
CATGACACCAAAGTAATATTATACTCTCTTGAAACTTCCTGTGCTAAATAATTTAGTCCATTACTTTTAGTTTGAGTTCACCCAGAATTTCAGAACACAGACAGAATGCAGTCATATTTTAGTGAAAATATCACATGAATTACTTTTAGTTCAATTCCTGATAGAGTCCTTATTTCTCTCCAAAGTCTCTTAACATGGCCTTCACAGTCCGTATTTCTAATAGCATTCTGGTCTTCTAAGCTCCCGTCAGAATGATCCCTTCCACACTGCATCATTCTAGAACTAGCTCACCGCTCCAAACTTTCCACATTCTTCCCACAAACCTGTTCTGAATGCCTGCAGCCCTCTAGTTAGGTAGTTACAACAATAACCTCAGTCCTGATACCAGTTTTCTCTGTCAGCTACTTTTCTCCTGATTGTGACAAAATAGCCAATTGAGAGTGATTTAAGTGAAGAAGTTTATTTTGGCACATGGTTTGGGGCTACCATCTGTTATCATTATTGTGATGACGTCAGGAGTGTGAGGAAGATTGTTCGCATCCAGATAGATCAGATGGCAGAGAAGTAGGTGCTGGCTTTCAGGGTTCTTGTTTCCCCTTTTCATCCTCTCCAGGAATCAGCTCAATGCCGCCCACATTCAGGGTTGGACTTGCTCTTTTTAGTTAACCTCTTTTGGAAACGTCCTCATAGACAGAACCAAAGGTGTACTTCAAGAAGTTTCTAGGCGTTTTGTTGCTCAATTAAGTTGACAGTAAAGATTAACCTTGGCACTGTGTCTCCAACTGTTCTGTTGAGCAAGAACACAACCATGAGCTTTTGTGTTTGATCGAATTACGATCTTTGGAAAAAGTCTCTCAGTAAGGTTTTTCAAGAAATAATTTTCAAAAATTATTTTTCTAAGCTCTGTGTCCTTGAAATATTTTATTGGTTTAAACTGGCTGAGTATGAAAGGGTTTTCAGCAGTGTGTTTCTAAGCTCCTGTAGACTAAAGTATATTTTGTTGGCTGAGCTCGTTCACAATTTTCTGCCTCCCTTTTGGCAGTTAGTGTTTACTTGAAATGTCTAATGACAAGTTGAGGACTTTTAATATAAGTCCTTGGTGTTTTCGTCGGATTTTCTACTCTCTTTGCTTTTTAAAAACTCAAACCCTGGTAGAACATTCTAAATTTGTCCCCTAGAAGACTGATTTGATTTTTTATAAGTGATGTATTGTTGCCTTTTATGAGATTATCATTATATTATTGTATTTTAATTTTTTAGTCCTTTATTTTCACATGTATTTCTTGTTTGACTGCTTTTTAAATCTGAACTCCTTTCTTTTTTCTTGTTTGGTACAAATGATATTGTGCTGGCTGGCTTTTTGTCAACTTTATAAAAGCTAAAGTCATGTGAGAGAAGGGAACCTTAATTAAGAAAACACCTCCATAAATTTGTTCTGTAGGCAAGTCTGTTGGGGCATTTCTAAAGCTTGTGATTGATATGGAAGGGCCCAGCCCATTGTGGGTGATGGCATCCCTGGGCTTGGTGGTTCTATAAGAAAGCAGGCTGAGCAAGCCACGGGGAGCAACCAGCAAGCAGCACTCCATGGCCTGTGCATCAACTTCTGCCTCTGGGTTTCTGCCCTGTTTGAGTTCCTGTCCTGATTCCTTCAATGATTGATGAACAGTGATGTAGAAGTGCAAGTCAAATGAACCCTTTCCTCCTCAAGTCGCTCTGGTTATGGTGCTTCCTCACAGCAATGGGAAGCCTAGTTAGGATACACATCTACTCATACTCTATAAGGATATACAATTCTTTAAAAATATTTGCTGTCTGTTTTTTTTTCCGAGTCATTATTGAAAAGCTCATTTCCCACAAATTAGAGTATTTTCCTTATAGGCCTTTCTGTCTAATGGAAAAAGCAAACATTCATAAAGCAAATTGTGTGGGTTTCCTTTGGTCCTATTCTCTGGCCAGTGGTTCTAGAAGAATCCCCTCTTATATACGGAGGCAAATTAACATGCTTAGCTAATTCCACTTACCAAGACTTTTAGGCTTTGATCTATTGACTCTAATTGGTTTTGTTGCAAACATGCTATTTTCTACTAAGCTTAAGCACTCTGAAGGTAAATAGAACACGGTGGCAGTGATGGAGGGACACACTTCCCAACATGCCCCACAATTATGATTTTCCTTGACGTTTAGTTCTGTGGGTTCTTGCAAGTTGCTTTCTCCATTCTGTTATGGAAAAATGATGAGTTGGTGGAGGGGGCAAGAACCCATGGCTCAGTGGCCTTTACAAAGCAACATTCAGGAGCTAACTTTCTTATTTTCTTCTTCTTTGTACATGGGGTGAAAGAATAGTGCTGACATTTGTGCAAGCAGGTAGAGGGAGGTCAGGTTTTGGGGGTCTATTTTAACTGTTCAGTATAATTGTAAGCAGACATCCTCTTGTGGGTTGAACGATTCTGGCTCCATATGCTCACTGTTTGGAATAAGTTGGAACATTTTGGAAAGGATTAGGAGTTATGGTCTTGTTGGCGGAGACTGACTTAAAGATTTCAAAAGCCTATGTCATCCACAGTCTCTCTCTCGCTCCCTCTCTCTTCTTCCCTTTCCTTTCCTCCCTTCCACCCACCCTCCCTTTCTTTTCTTTCCCCCTTTCTCGGCTTTCTGCTCATGGATCAAGGTGTAAGCTCTCAGCTTCTACCCCAGCGCCATGCCTTTCTTCCTGTTGCCATGCTCCCCTCTGTGATGGTCATAGTCTTGCCCTTCAAAACTGTAAGCTTTGAATACCTTTTTCTTCTATAAACTGCCTTGGTCATGGTGTCTTATCACAGTGATAGTGGTTTGAAAGATGTTGGCCCCCATAGGTTCACAGTTTTGAATAAGTTGGTGGAACTGTCTGGGAAGGATTAGGAGGTATGGTCTTGGAGGAGATGCATTGTTGGGGGCAGGCTTGAAGGTTTAGAAGACCTATGTCATCCATAGTCTCTCTATCTCCTTTCTTTCCTTTCTCCTCCATGCTTATGGATCCAGATATAAGCTCTCAGCTACTGCCCAGCACTATGCCTCTCCACCTGTTGCCATGCACCCCCCCCCATGATGGTCATAGCCTCATCCTCCAAAACTGTAAGAACCAAATACATTTATTCTTTTATAAATTGCCTTGGTCATTGTGTCTTATCATAGCAATAAAATTAAAGTAACTATATTGAGTCCAAGAGATTTTGTCTTTGTGACATCACGGAAGTTTTAAGGGATCTCTTCCCTGGGAAGAGTAGCTATCCGTGTTGGTTTCCTTGTTCTAAAACATAGCCTTGTTGCTGTCTTTGGCTCTCTTTGGCAGTGTACCTCTGATCCTGACTTCTAGATACCAGAGAACTACCCTAGGACAGATGCACAACAACACTGGATGTCTCTACCAAATGTCACCTAAGAACCTCAAATATATCTTTTTAAAAACTTATTTTATTAGTGCAGGTGTTTTGTTTGCATGTAGTCTGTGCACCACTTGTACACAGTTTTCCCAAAGGCTAGAAAAGGGTGAGCTGCCATGTGGTTGCTGAGAAGTGAATTCATGTCCCCTGGAAGAACAGCTAGTGCTCTTAATCACTGAGTCATCTCTCCAGCCCCTCAGTGCTTTCTTCTAATTCCATGTCCCTATTATATCTTTTTCTTCCTCTTCCTTTCTGTCTTTGGTGGCACAACATTTAATCCTTCACCCTGGCCAGAAACAAGGATGAAAATTCTATTTCAACTGCTTAACCATTTAAATCTGTTTAAGAATGTCAACCAGTTATTTAGCACTTATTATCTATACAGTATTCACATATATACAGTATTCACAGGAAATTTTCATACCCTTACTATATTAGTGTAAAGACGATCCCCTTTCTTAGGGCGTGGACTGGGGAGTGGGTAATAAAGAGAAACAAGCTATAGGCAGAATTGAAGGAAGCATTCACTCTAACAATTATGGAAGGACTGGCTCTTCTCCAGCCTCAGTTCTGCTTTTCATTGCACCCATTTTATAGATGAAGAAACCAAAGAATTTTCAAGTTTGTTTATACAAATGCTGTTTGACAGAGTTGAAATCAGGAGTTTCTTCATCTGGCTCCAGGGTCCAGCACTCCTTGCCAATCTCCTGCTACTTTGCTCCTCAGTGCCCTGCCTTTTATTTCTAGCACTTAAATCGTCACTCTTTGGCTACTGTGATTTAAGAAAGGAAAAAGCAGGTCCTGCATTAGCATAGCTTCTGTCAGAACTGGGATCTGCAGTATTGCTGGAGCTGGTCCTGCGGGACTTGAATGATTGAGGCCGGACTGGGTTTCACTCTCTTTAGCCTTTCTGCATGATTTGACCAAGTCTGGTTTACTTTGTTCCAGGAATTTAAAGATGAAAAAGAAATGCATTTTCTGGATTCAGCAAGTAAATGGGAAGACATTAAATTTATATTAATCACCATTTCCCTGTGATTATAGACTGAGTCTTTTAGTATACCCGTGTATCTCCCTACAGAATTTTTCTTAGCTGGAATAGGCTTCGCCTTTGTAGCCTATAGTTTCACTGTATAGGTTCCCATATTTCTTGGCCAGGGAGATCAAGAGGCATGGGGTTAGGTGGTGGGGTGCCTCTCCAATGGTTTGATCATGCTGCCATTTACAGGAGATCCATTTGCTGACTGGGGACCAGTTCTCATCCATAGCTCTTCAACTTAAGCTGGGCTTCATGGCCCCAGGCTATTTTTTCACTGGGCCTTCTGTTCTGCAGCTGGGCATCAGAAGAAAAGTCTGCATTTCACTGACTTGTTTATCCTAGAACTCACACAGGGGAATTATGGGAATTAGTAATTTTCTCTTAATCTGATTACAATAATTTAAGCAGTTAGCATTAGTGATGGATGATATAAAACATTTCTCTGGATAGGCCTCATTGACCAGTATAAATGCTCTCTAATCCATTGTATGTTTCAACTTCAAACAGTCACTCTTGGTTTTTAACAGGTCATTGTGATTTTTGCTTTCTTCCTTCAGGAGGAGAAAAGTAGTCATAGAAAATTTTCAGACTTAGTCCAACGCTTGCCTCACGCTTACGTTTCAATTCACACGAGTCACCCATATAACTTTAAGGCATATAGAACTGTCTGTTTAAATTAGAAGTCTGATCGTGGTGGCCACAGCTAACACACACAGGGGCTCTCCTTGTGCTAGGCACTGCCTGGGTTCTTTGTGTACATTAACTCACACAAATTTCAAAACTCCTTTGTGAGATGAGTGTTATCTTTATTCCCACACAACAGATGGGGAAAGTGAGGCAAGGAACGGTAAATATCTTTCTTATTTATGTCATTCAGATGACAAATGCAAGCTCTGAGATTTGACCTTGAGTCTGACTTTAGCTTCTCCAATGTACTTCTTAAAGTTTTCTGTTAAATCTTATTTTCATGTGATAAAGGGAATGTTTCAGAACACATTCCCCTCTATCTTTTGACATGCCAGATCTATCAGTGCTCTATGTTCTCTGCATACACATGAAGACTATTTATATATATATATGACTATATATAATAATATATATATGTCTGACCCTCAGAACAGGCCCAAGATGTCTTCTTAGGTCTCCCCACCAACTCCCTTCGCTGAATATCTGGTGATCTCTATCCCTTTCTCCTTCTCTCTTCATCTACTTTTTCTCATAGAAGGGTTCTTTCCTGAGCTAGTTTTTCTGCTAGCATCCAGTTCTTCCTCCTGGCCACTCCCTCCTTCTTTCCTACTTCTTTTCTACAGAGTACCCTGGAGCAGCACATGAGTTCCTATCAGAGGGGAAGCTCATGCACAGTATTGATCTTACAGCGAGGGAACAACATAGAAGGGGCATTTGTAGAGAACGGGCATTTATCTCTCATATTTCTGGAGGACAGGATGCCAATGACTACCGAGCTAGCGTCTGGTCCTTTTGCTGTGTTCTCTGGGTGGGAGAAGCCCTGTCTCTACAAGCCTAGAGCTCAAGAGAGGCCAGCAATCTCCTTTTCCAATTCGAGTTTGTGTTTGATTTTGGGGTGTCTACCTCTCCTTTGAGATGGAACGAGTGAGAATTCCTCTGCACTCCCTTTTATGCCATTAATCCCACGCACAAAAGGATGCACTTATGGGCATCTCACCTCTTCACCCTAAGAGACATATACAAGGATCTATTCTACATGGGAAGTAGAAAAAGACAAGATCTCCTGAGTAAATTGGGAGCGTGGGGATCACAGGAGAGGGTGGAAGGAGGGCGGGGAGGGAAGGGGGAGAATGGAGAAAAATACATAGCTCAATAAAAATTTAAAAATCTCACTTCTCCATACTGTTACAATGGTAATTAAATTTCAGAGTTTCCGATGGAACAACATTCACGCCAAACAGCATTTGATTGGGGAGGGCGAAGAATCCACCTGGTTGTCTTTGAAATGCTTTCTGTCCTTCTTCTGGCCATGCTCTCTGGATTTTCACAGTTTAAGAATCAAAACCACCGTTGGAATTACCTAATGCACGATCTCCATTTGAAGTATAAGGAAACTCTCTCCTAGAGAGGTAAACGGCCAAGGTTTCATAGGCTGTCAGTGATACTGAAGCCGGAACTTTACGTATGCTGGACAATTGCTTCATCTCTAAGCTTTCCTTCTTACTTTTTATGTTGAGACAGAGCCTCCCTTTGTTGCACAAACTGGCCTTGAACTTGTAATCCACTTGTTGCGGCCTCTTGAGTAGCTAATTTTACAGGCCATGCCGCCACGCCGCCAACTACTGGACTTTTACAGCCTAGTTGAGTCAGGAGGAGAAAATGGAAGCGTTCTCATTTTACTTCTAGGGAGCAGATCTGGGCATGCTGACTTCTTTGTTAGTGCATGTCTGCCTAGACCCTGGTAAAGGACCCTCACTTTACTCCTAGTTGTCCATATCTCAGGGGCAGCAACCTCCTTTCCCCCTTCAGCCCGCACTTGGGATTTGGCTGTCTCTGCTTTCCATTCTGACATGTAGCCAGACAGATTCCCTCAGCTCCCTTCTTCCTTTCTCCTAATCTTCCCCCCAGGCTACCTGTCTCTCCCTAAATCCCAGATCTGTGCCTCTGATTGCCCATAACAAAGCATCATGCACTCTATCCTTTTTTTAAAAAATTAATCTTTGTGGTATTTACTTCAATAATGCTAGCCTAAAACAGCAGAAATCATGTGCGTGTCATATGGGTGGCATGTGGACTTTCATTGTCCATTGTTAAAAATAAAAAGTTGTTCAAGATTTTATTTGCATATGTGTATAGTAAATAAAACAACTGGACCCTTGGAAAACAGAAATGAAGTTTCCGCTGAGTGTCAATAATTGGGTGGTGATTTCTTTCTTATGCAGCCAAGGAATAAGGAGGGTTGCGCATATGTGCCAGAACTTGCAGGCTGGGCTAGTAAATGGTTATGGGGTCTTATCCAGGACACTGTAGGTTAAGATCACAAGAAAGAAAGCAACTTGACAGGCACCAAGGAAATCATAACTATGTACTGACAGCCAGGGGCTTCAGACAATAGCATGGATCCTAGAACCACTTCAAAGGGAGCTGGCCAGGAAGGACACAGTAATGAATTTGAATTCTTCTGAGATTCCCGGCACTCGGAGGCTTCAGATAGCTGCATTAAGGTAGATCATGGGCAATTATTTCACTTCTGGGAATAGCTTGGTCTTTTATGGCAACCAAAGACTTAAAAGCATTTTCTTCTGTTTTTGATGTGTGTACTGTTTGGGCTTTGGGGCAAATTAAAAAGAATAAATCCCAAAGCCATGAGAAGAGTACGTTGTGCCTGAAACAGAATATGTTTTTCCTAGAAAAGAGTCTTACATGGCTTCCCTTCCCTACCAGGTAAATGACAGCAACCCTGAGCAATTTCTTTTCTCTTTTGATGTTAGTGTGATGAAATCCACAGCCTTGTCTATACCTGGCAAAGGCTCTACCACTGAGCTGTTTCTCTAGCCCCTTGAAATACTTATTTTATTTTTATTGTTATTACTTTATTGTGTGTGTTTGGATGTTTTTCTTGCAGGTACACCTGTGCTTGGTGCCTTCAGTGGCCAGAAGAGGGTGCTGGATCCCCTGACTCTGGACTTAAAGATGGTTGTGAGCCTCCATGTGGGTGCTAGGAACCAAACCCAGGTTTTCTTAAAGAGCAGCAAGAACTCTTAACCACTGAACAATCTCTCCAGTCCCCTCCGTCAGCTATTTCCTAAGCATTTTTAGTGCTCAGAAGTACACCTAGCTTCATCTAGGTTTTGAAAGTCCTAGTTCTGGAAGAATATTCAGGCCGGAAGTAATCATTAGCTTCAGGAGCAACGTATTGGCTTTTCACTGGTCATAATTAAGTATCACACTAACAAGTAATAATGAGCACATAACGAACGGGAGTGGTGCCTTTTGAGTCTGGGAAATTTTTTTTTAAGGACCTTAGCTGAAAATAGTCTGCACAAATAACACAAACAACGAAGGCCTCCAGGGTATAATTACTCAAAGTAGTAAAAACAAAAGGATTCCACTGTGGCTATTTCATTTCTTAAACTTAACATTTGCAAGAATCATTTCTCAGGGCTACTTATTTAAAAAAAAATTAATTCTGACATCACAATGGGCTTTCAGAAAATCAACTACTTTTGGGTGCTATTCACAACCCCGTGTTTGGAAGTGATCTTGAAGGATAATCACGATACCTGGCTACAATTATTTTACAGTGTGCAAACGTGGACTTTTGCACATCCTTGCCTAGAAAACTTCCCACAGGGAGGCAGTGTAGGCTAGAGAATGAACCCCAAATTAGCATTCTCCTGGATTTTCCAAGGTCTTTTGGGTGATTGATTACCTCAGTCTTGTGATTTTTTTTTTAAAGCTTCCTCTAGACATTTTTATCACAGACCCTTCTTCTTTATGTGTAAAATGTACCTACTTTACTCAGCCAACTCTCATCTTTTTCATTGTGTGAAAGATGAGGGACCTTTCTAGCTACGCGTTAATGGGCAAACTGGCAAGGGTTCAGTTAGGAGCATGCAAGGCTTGTTCTGTAGGTGGGTCTTTGCTCCTGTGTCCCATATTGCCCGGCCATGCGTGTCCCTGTGCCTCTCCACCACATCATTGCTCCTGCATAGAAGACGTGGTAGAGCTTGGCAAAGGGATTTCACAGTATATTTCTTCATACACATTTGGAGAGGGCAAAGAGTGCTTGTGCACACAGATAAGCCCTGGAGGAGCCAGGGAAGTCAAACTCACAAGCGTCCTCCAAAGGAAAGAGATGCTTAAGCTGTGCTCCCTCAAATATCATTTACATCTTGTGATCCCTTGCTGTCCGATGAGCCAGGCTTTGCCCATAGTGTCCAGAATATTATGTTGGTTTATCATAGACCTCTCCTCTCTAAAACCTTGAGCATCTCTTCTAGGCTAGAAAAACCATCCTTGGGAGAGATGTCAATGGTACTGTACAACAGTGTAAGTGACTTCTGTTATTTTAGGGCCAGGCATCATGTTTATCTCAGTCATTCTCTTGAGAGCATTGTTTCTAAGTCCACAAGAGCTCTTACAACGGATGAAGCCATATGTACTTTGTAAAGAGTTTCAGTGTAAACATGGCTTGAGCTCTGTTATATTCACAGGACTGAGTTAATTGCTATCTACAAACCCTTCCCCCAAATTGTGCGTTGCTTAAATATGGCAAAAATTGACAAGCTGTGGTCAAACTCTAGAAGTCCTGGCCCAGCACCAGCACAAATCTGGGCTGAATCCAGTTTCATTCTTGTCTTTTCGGGGAGCATCTCCCTGCCGGCAATTCATTTCAACCTATTGCAGGTGCTATGGTGGATGCTGGGGATAAGCGGATAAGCAATTGCCTTTGAGTGAAAGAGACAGAAGAGAACTCTGAAGAAAACCATGCAGCATGGGAAAGCATCCTCTATTCTAAGAGCTCCACCCTGGGAGCTACATACAGGTCAGTGTTAGTGCTGGGTACCTGGCCACACATGAGGGTAGATCTTTGTAAGGAAAAAATCATAATAGTTAGATTTTTGTTTGTTTGTTTGTTTTGCTTTTCAAGATAGGGTTTCTGTGTAGCCCTGGCTGTCCTGGAATTTACTCTGTAGACCAGGATGGCCTTGAACTCACAGAGATCTGCCTGTCTCTGCCTCCCAAATGCTAGGATTAAAGGCGTGTGCTACCACCACCTGGTAGTAGTGAGATTTTAACAGAAAAACATGATTATGTTTGCATTTCTAATAATTATGTCCACCAAAGGCCAGATAAGTAGGAGAGAAGTGAATTTCTTACAGAAATCCATGGGAGGAACTGGAACACTGGCAGAAATGATATAGACAAAGGACCATATTAAAAATTGTTTCCAGGCTGAATCTAAATTGTAGCTGGCTGGATGTGGTCTAGTATGAGTGAGGAGTCCAGGTTGTTCTTGGATTTCTTCCTGTTGCTGCTGTTGAATGGAAGGTACTAAACTGAATGCTGGGAGAAAGGAGGCAGAGTCAGAGAGAAGCCATGGAGTTGCCTCCAGAGACAGACACACTGAAACTTTGCTGGTAGGCCATGACCTCATGGTGATGCACAGATTAATGGAGATGGGTTAAATTAATAATTAATGTAAAAGTTAGCCAATAAGAAGCTAGAGCTAATGGACCAAGCAGTGACTTAAATAGTTTCTGTGTGATTATTTCGGGGTTGAGCAGCCGGGAACCAACAAGAGGCCTCTCGCAACATCTTTATAGCTTGCTTCAGCCTGTTGCCAAATCGCAGCTCATTCCCCTCACCCTGCCTCCACCCCAACTGCTGTGTGCCACAGAAGACATTGGGTTGTTGACTCTTGGTGAACTGAGTAAGCAAGTCTTTGCTAATCCATTCTTGAAGCTTCAGAGTTTTAGAGATTAGAGCCTTTTAGCTTTTTCGTGTTTGAGTGGGTTGACTTTACAGGAATAGATGTCAGGGAAGAGCTACAGAAGCATGTATGCCAGTCTGGGTAGGTAGCTAGCTTATCAGTTTATTAAAAAAACAAAACAAAACAAAACAAAAACCTTGGACCTTTCTCAAGTCACCCTTGTGTTGAGAAATTAAATCAGAATGTTACAAACCAAGTCTGCTATGGGTCACAAGACAGGAAATTAAATTTGACCTATAAATGTATGCTGAGGAAACAGAGCTTATGAGATGAATTGCACCAGAACCACTATAATATACTCACTCACGTTAGCTTCTTCCTCTCCCTTGCAATCACCAAACTCACTCCTTTCCTTCATGTTCCTTGCCGTTCCATCAGCTCAAGTGCTTTTAATTTAAACATGTACAGGGCTCAGTCTCCCATGCTGGTTCCTTCTCAGATAGACCCACTTCATCTGGCATAGCATCCTCCCCACTGTTCTTTCGTTTTGATGAGACTTTTCTTCGGAGTACTTATATATTGTTGAATGGCGCATTTATTTATTTTCATCATTCCTCTTACATGCTATTAGTGTTCAGAGATGTGCTTTTCTGAATTCTGAAGGTGGGGTTTAATGCTTTAATAGATTATAAGAGAAACAATGGAAATAAAAGTATTATTAAACAATATATAAGTTCATTCTTAAAGAATAGACCTTGAATGGTGGAACTGAGCATGGAACTCAGGTCTTGGGAGAGCTAAGGCAATCTCCTTTTTATCCTTCAAGGCAGCTTTCTTATGGCTTTGTATTCATATCCTGAGGCCACAGTGGCTCTCTTCTATACATCATTCTGTGCAAGCCCTTCTCATCAATACCTGTTAGTAGAAAGGCACCATCTAGAAATCTGGGGAGCTCTCTAGGACTGATCGATTCCCGTGTGTGTGTGTGTGTGTGTGTGTGTGTGTGTGTGTACCCATGTTTCTGCTCACGTGTGCACTATGTGGCAGTCAGAAGACAACCTCAGATGTTGGCCCTTGCCTTCTATCTTATTGGAAACAGAATCTCTTTATTGTTCCTCCAGGCTGACTGGCCTGTGTGCCTCTGGAGATTGTCCTGCCTCTGCCTCCTATCTTACCATAGGAGCACTGGGAACAGACACAAGTGCTACTGCACCTTACATAGGTTCCAGAGATTTGTTTATGTGTTTGTAAGCACTTTATGAATGGAGCCATCTCCTCAGCTCTGGCTTCCATGTTTTACAGTCTACTGAGTGAAATGGACTACTGCATTGCAGGTTCCCAGGCCTCCAGAATATCCTTTTTAGTCAGAAGTTTGAGGTAAGTTTTTCAGAGGGCAAGCTGCATTGAAAACACTGTTGCAAGGCTGGGGATATGGCTCACTGGGAATGTGCTTATATAGCATGCACAAGTCCTTGGATGCAACCCCCAACCACGAATAAAGCCCCAAAAATACTATAAAATGCACTCCGGCCTGATGCAACTTATTTGTAATCCCAGTCCTTTGGAGGTGGAAGCAGGAAGACCAGGCATTCAAGGCCTGCCTTGACTACATAGAATTGAAGGTCAGCCTGGGCTAAAGGAGACTTTGTCTCAAGACAGAACAACTAACATACTCACAAAACCACAGTAGGGGATTCTGAGACTATGCAGTCAGACTTTAAGGCACAGTCACATAACACCACACTCACTAAGGCCACTTAGTGAACACACCACTACAAAACTCTTTAGGTCCTTACCACAAACCAATCTTTACACGCCAGACAAACGGAAAATTCCGTGTAAGTTCTGCCATGTGGTCAATGCCTCATACTTCTCTGGGCCACGGGCAAGACACAATAGAAGAAAAGTGGAGGATAAAGGGATGGGAAGAAGATCAGAATGATCCTGAGTTGGCATGTGAATGTCAGTAATCATTTTAATTTCTATTTCTAAGATTGTGACGATTGTTTTGGTGGCTGTGAGGGGAGGAGACCATGGGAAGGCCCAGGACGGGCAATTGGGAAAGCAGTGCTTACAGAAACTTCCAAACGCACTACTACTCTCCAGAAAGATGCAAGAGGTTTTCAGAAACGAGGGTCATCAGTTGACTTCAAAGAATGTCGGGCTCTGGAACATAACATTCAGGGTTGTGGTTTTTACAGGGGGGAAGGGGGATTGATCTAAGTGTGTGTAAACCACTTAACCATGTGCTTGGGTAGTAATTAATAATCACAATAAATAATAGTTACTGCTGTTCATACTCATGGCATGGTTGAGGAGGGCTTCTCTATGTTTTGTTTCATCTGAAGAATTTCTCAACTGGGTCCAGCCTACTGTAAGAAAACAAATAAAAACAAGGTTTCTATAATACGTGTAAATTGTCTTGAGGGGTTCAGAAAAAAAGAATGAAAAAAAAGTTACCTAAATGGCTGAAGACTCATGTCCATCCCCATTACCACTTATGGGGTCCTCAGAAACTTCCAACCACTTGCCTAAAGACTTAAACCCAGCAATGTCCCCAATCTATTTGGCCAAATGCTTCATGTTTCAAGCTGTGTGTTTGGAAGAAACTTATTCCACATGCTATTAATTACTGTACACATAATTAAGGCCTTCCAACAAGTTAAAAGCATTGCAGAGATCTGCTTCCCTTTGGAAACTGAAGTTTCTTTGGATTTACTTCTAAGCTGAGGCACTAACCATGCTGGCTCTCCCCAGCCAGGCCACTGCGTGTAGCTGTTGTTTGATTACCATGTATTCCAAGTCATTAACACGGGGTTTGGCATGCAGTAAGCGCTCTGTATTTATGGGATGAATGAAGCATCTGATGGTTCTGGTGTGTGTGATCCTGGAATTATCACTTACAAGTCCTGACGTTAAAAGAGCTGCTTCCCTCCTTAGGAAAGTATATGAGCTGTAATGGGTTTGTCAGTTTTCTAACGCTGTTACATTGATCTAGTTAGGTCAGCACCATAGAAATCTATTCTTTCATAGCTCTAGAGTTCAGAAATCTAAAACTACGAGCTGTGTTCTTTCTGCTGACTCTAAAGGATACAGTTTCTGGTAGTCCCAGTGGTCCTTGACTTGTGGCTGCATAATTCCGTTCTCTGCCACTCTCCTCTCAGGCTGTCCCCATCTTCTGTCCCTTGCAAGGACAGTAGCTGGAGATATTCTTGAAAGAAACATTTGGAATCCATGAAGCCACTGTGTTCCTTTTCCAAATGAAGTCTACTCATAGGTTCTGGGTTGTGGACTTATGTCTTGGAGGGTCACCCTCCACCCCAGTGGGTTCTGGGTTGTGGACTTATGTCTTGGAGGGTCACCCTCCACCCCAGTGGGTTCTGGGTTGTGGACTTATGTCTTAGAGGGTCACCCTCCACCCCAGTGGGTTCTGGGTTGTGGACTTATGTCTTGGAGGGTCACCCTCCACCCCAGTGGGTTCTGGGTTGTGGACTTATGTCTTGGAGGGCCACTCTCCACCCTAGTGAGTTCTTGGAACTCTTTGGCATTCACAGTAGAGAAGTGTTCATTTCTCTGATCAGTTGCCTCACTATAGCTCTGGACTTACATATTCTGGAGCTTTTGTAGCTAAGAAGGCTGAGGATGTGGTTTATGATCAGGTCTAATTTAGAATAGACGATGGGGGGGTGAATCAACATTTTATCCACAGATGGGAAATGTTGACAGGGGTTTGTTGGGAGAGGAAGTAGTGTGAGTGATTGAAAAGTGATGTTCTACCCAACCCGATGATGTCTGCTTGATGTACTGGGGACTGGTACTTGAGAGGTGAGTGATGACATGTGCAGCATAGTGGTGGTTAGGATGGTATAAGGTTGATTTTGCAATAATCTCAGCGTTTGGCCCTTTAAGAGGGAATGCCGGTTTATATGGAGATTAAGTCATAAAGACAAGACCAGAGACTCCTGGGAGCAACAGCTTGAAATGAAAGCCTCATGAAGAATTCTGATCAGGAAGAAGACCGAGGGTAGACTGTGGCTTCTACAGGGAAACCATCTGCATCCCATTTGGCAGTAGTAAAATGCAAGGTCTTGGAATGTACAAATATCAAAAGAAAATACTCCATCCATGGCAAGCTATCCTAGCTTTAACCGAGGAGCCAAGGTGGGCACATTCCAAATTACCATCATTCTGATAAATATATTTTTGAGGGAACATTGTAGAAACTGACAATCTTCAACAGGTGGAACTAAAGTGGCCTTTTCTTTCAGCCCCGTGAGGATAAAGGTCTTGCTGAAAAGCGAATGGCGCTGACTAGGTGAAAGGATTCTTGGGGAAAAAGGAGAAGGACATTGAAGGGAAAACATCTAGAGGTGGGGAAAACCCATGAAATAGGTTAGAAATAGAATTTTAGCTCCACAGGATGACCTTGTCGGCAAAGCTGACAGCTGGTGAGGATCCAGGGAATAACTGGAATAGAGTTTTTGTTTTGTTTTTGGTGTTGCTTTAAAGTTAAACTCATTGAAATGATATTTTACACCATTGTGTAACATCCAGTGGCAGAGAAGTCCTGCACAAATATATAAGCAAAGGTAGAAAGCACCTGTAACTTCAAATGTTTGAAGCTGGATGCATACTTGTGATCTTAAGGGGAAATTGTAAGCTTGTCTTTCCCCCCCGCCATTGGGAATTTACTTTGGTGCATTCACTGCCGTGTCAAAGTTGTGAAGATTACACTGTAAAGATTCACGTGAAGAGACTGGAGATTTATACAAAAGTGAAGCACACACTTGCCAGAAAGGTAACCTCTTATCAATACTTTGAGCCTCTCAGTGTTGGTATAAAACCTTCCTTACAGCTTTAGCGTTTGCTTCTGCTATTTGGAGTCACCCTCTTACCCTGTGCTGTTTAGATTTTATTATTAACCTGACCAGACCTAAGGGTCACTTGCTGCACTGGCTAATTTTTATGTCAACACAAGCTAGCATCCTCTGGAAAGATAGATGCTCTATTGAGAAAATACCTCTATCATATTGACCTGTAGGCACGACTGTGGAACATTTTCTTGATTAATGATTGATGTCAGAGAGGTCCAGCCCATTGAGGGTGATGCTACCCTAGACAGGTGGAACGGGGTTGAAAAGAAAGGAACCAGAGCAAGCCAAGGAGAGCAAGCCAGTACTCCGCACTCTAACATGGCCTCTGTTTCAGTTCCTGCCAAGTTCTTGGCTTCAGGTTTTCTGCCTTGAATTCCTGCCTTGGCTTGGAAGATGGAATGCAACCTGTAAGCCAAATTCACCTTTTCCTTTCCAGTTTGCTTTTGGTCCTGATGTTTTCTCACAGCAAGAGAAACCCTAAGACATCAGGGAAGAAACAACCACCTTTGCCTCCCTTCTAGCATCCCATTTACTATCTGGATCAACCACACATGTATATACTTTAGAAATAAATATATAGGTAACATGTACACAGCTTAGAAGCTTCCGTAAAAGTTTAAAAGTAGATTTCCTCTTGATATTTTTGCATATTAAACTTTTGGCTTTAATATCTTTTACGAAGTAAACAGCCGAGTCAGTAATGCTTTGGGACTTTGAGCTTAAGGTTGTTTGGCTATACAGGTGCCCTTTAAGTTTCAGTTTTCATGTATGTGACAAAGGAAGCATACTGTATTTCTGGGTGTCTGGATCTGGCAGTGGAAGCTTTTTGTGCTTCAGTACCGGGAAGTAAATGTTCTCGTGTTTTGGGGACTGGAGCTCGTGTAGTGACCCCAACAAGGCTGCTGGCTCTTAGCCACTCAAACAATGGCTGGCTTTTACAGCTGCATCTGTTTTGAAGAGTTAGTTTATTATACTCCCATCTATTCTCTTTTTTTCCTGCTTTTGCCTAATTGCCACATTAGAGCACCCATTCATTTAAAATTTCCTCTTTGAGTGCAGTGGTTCATCCCAGCCAAAGAGCAGAAAGCTGCCAGACCTTAGCTCTAGTTGGAGGTTCCAATTCTGTGGAGTTTGTTTTTTTCTCTTCGTGGTGGACAGGGATATGGTAGTGATGGATTTTAGTGTCTAGGATATGGCAAAATTAGCTTCGAGGGTATTCTGTCATGGTGGGTCATTGTGTCGCTGTCAGTCAATATCTGTCTTAATATAAATTTTGGGAGACTTTACTAAAGTCTATTTAAAGTAAAATGTTTATTATTTATCAAAAAGATAGTCAAGGAGATATCTCAGTTGGTAAATTGCATGACATCAACCCAGGAGGACCTTGGGTTGGTCCCTGGTACCCATGTAAAAGGTCAGGTATGGCAGTATGTACTTGTGCCAGTGATGGGGGTCCGGGTGGGCAGGTGGGTGCCTGGAGCTCCCAGGGAGGCCAGCCTAGCCTAACCCAGTTTCAACAAACAAGGCTGATGGGTCCTGTTTTATACCCTAGGCTGACCTCTGACTTCAAACACACATGCATGTCCCTGTTTCATACATGTGCACACATGCACATACATGACCCCCCCCAAAATAACAGTAGTTATGTGTTCATTGTGTTGGCATTTCCCCATCTTTCCTGCCATGACAGCTTATTAAGGTTTTCTCAGAAGAAGAAAACTGTTTCTGTAGGCGCTTGAATCCTTATTTTCCCTTCTTTCAATTAAAAGCGATTGATAAGCACATGCTACATTATAAACACTGGGCTAAGGCTAAGCTAGATCTATTTCTAGCTTTTTGAGGACCCTCCATACTGATTTCCAGAGTGGCTGTACCTCTCAGACAATTTAGATGATAGAGAAGCGATTGAGTTTTAAATGAATATTGCAAAATTCAAGATGCCAAGTGTCTTTAAAAATACTTTGTAAAGGCATTTTGTAATCATATTCCCAATGAAAGGGAGCAAAGACAGCCTTTGGGACATTTTACTTTTTCCTGCCCTTCTGCCCACCACATCCTTCTTGTTAGTTACCCCTCCCTTACACGGAGACCTCTCTCCCCATTGGGCTCATTTCTCCCTTCACGTCTCTAGTGTTTCACTGCCCCCTTCCCTTACCATGTTTCTTTCTCCTTTCCACCAATGGTTTCTTTTAAAATTTCCCATGTTTTACAAGTCTCCACATTAAATACACAAATCTAAAGACTTGACATCAGGATCCTCATATGACTGCGAACGTGAGACATTTGTCTTTCTGGGTCTCTGTTTCCTCAGTCAGTCAGTATAATGTTTTCCTATTTACCTGAAAATTTCATATTTTTTTCTTTGCAGCTGAATAAAATACCATGGTATATTGGTGCCATGTTTTTATTATCTGTTCACTAGTTAATAGACACCCAGGCAGCTTGCATGTTCTAACTCTTGTGAAGAGAGTCACTCCTGAGACAGATGAGCCTGTCTCTGCAGTAGGAAGCAGAGTCGCTGGGAATATGTCCAGGAATGGTATATCTAAGTCATAGGGTAGATATACCATACTGATAGTGGCTGTGCCAGTTTTCTCTCCTACCAACAGCTCATAAGGGTGCCCCATTCCCCACATCCTTGCCAGTATTCGTTGTCTTTTGTTTCTTTAATCTTAGCCATTATGACTGGAGTAAGATAAAATCTTAAGGCAGTTTTAATTACACTTTCTTGATGGCTCGGGATGATGAACTCCTTTTTAAAATATTCCTTAGCAATTTGTATTTCTTCTGAGAATTATTAGTCCTGTCGCTTAGCCCACTTTTTAATTCGAGTGCTTGTCTTCTTGGTGCTTAGTGTTTGAGTTCTTTGCATAGTCTAGCCACTAAGGCTCTGTCAGATGTATAGCTGGCCAAGATTTTCCCCCATTCTGCATGTTGCCTCTTCAGTCATTTGGCAATTTCTTCTATAGTACAGAAGTTTTGTAGTTTTGTAACCAACTCCAACTTGATGACCGTTGATTGTATCTCCTGGGCAACTGTAGTCCAATTCAGAAAGCTCTTTACTCAGCCTGCGTCCTCAAGTGTCCTCCCTGAACCTCCTCCCTCAGTTTCTGGGGCTCAGGTCCAATGCTGAGATCTTTTATCCATTTTGAATTGGTTTGTGTGTAGAATGAGATTGAAGAATCAAATTTCGTTCTTCTATAAGTAAACATCTGGGCTACATGGATTTACATATGGATTTACAATTTATGTGAAGAATTCCATTGGAGCTTTGCTGCGGGTTGCATTGAATCTGTAGATTGCCTTTTTATGGTATTAACCTACCCATCTATATGCACGGGAAGTCTCTCCATCTTCTGGTGTCTTATTTAGTTGCTTTCTTCAGTGTTTTATCGTTTCCATTGTATAGATCTGGCACTTCTTTGGTTAGATTTATTTCAAGGGATTGTATTGATTTGGAGGCTGATACGAATGGGATTGCTCCCTTGTTTACTTCTCACGGCATCTTTGGTATGTGGGTAGGCTACTGATATTGGTATATTAATTTTATAACCTGTCATTTTGCTAAAGTGCTTATCAGCTCTAGGAGTTTCCTAGTAGAGTCTTTAGGATCTCTTATGTAGAGGATCGTGTCATCTGCAAATAGGGATACTTTGATTTCTTTCTTTCCTATTTGAATATTTTCTATTTTCTTCTCTTATTGCTACAGCTAGGACTTCACTACTATACTGAGCAGTTGTGGTGAAAGCTGACAACCTTGTGTTGTGCTCAATCATAGTGGGAAGGCTACAGATTTTTTCCATTTAACAAGATGGTGGTTTTTGGTCCATCATAGATAGCCTTTATTATGTTGAGATGTTTCCTCTACCGCTAGTCTCTCCAGGGTTTTTCTCATGAAAGAGTATTGTATTTTGTCAGTGGTCATTTATGCATCAATTGAAAATATCAAGTGATTTCTGGCCTTGGGTCCATTTATAAGATGAGCTAAATTTATTGATTTATGTATGTTGAACCAGCTCTGCATCCTTGGAAAGAAGCCAACTTTATTGTGGAGAATGATCCTTTGGATACATTCTTAAATTTGGTATGCAAATTTGTATTGAGAATTTTTTTGCATCTATGTTCATTGTCTTGGATTGTCTTAGAATTCTCGTATTTGTTGTTGAACTTAATTGGCTTTGATATTGTGATAATATTTGCTTCATATAAAGAGTTTTGAAGTGTTCTTTTTGTTTCTATTTGACAGAATAATGATATTGTGTTAGTTCTTCAAAGTCTGGTAGAATTCTTCACTGAAATCCTGAGCTTTAAGAAAATATTTACTTATTTATGGATAGAGGGTTTCTCTATGTAGCCCTGACTCCTGGAACTCATCTGTAAGACCAGGCTCACTTTGAACTCAGAAATCTACTTACTTCTGTTTCCCAAGTGTTTAGATCAAAGGCATATACCACCACTGCCCTGTCCATCTGGCATTCCTGAGACATTTTAGTTAGAAAGTTTTTAAATTACCACTGTATCTCATTGACAAAGATACTTAAATTATTTAGTTCATGTTGGTTTTACTTTGGTAGGTCACATGCTTCTAGAAATTCAATCACTTCTAGAATTTTTGATTTAGTGAAATATAAAAAATTAGAGTATCTCTCCTTTATTATCCAAATTTTCCAGTAATCTCTCCCCTTTAAGCTCTAGTTTTATCAATTGGGTCTTTCTCTTTTGGCTAATTTGGTATAACAAGATGCAATAGGACTAGTCACAAATCCTCATAAAAAAGCTGGGCAAGGCAATTCAGTAGGAGAAAAAAGGGTCCCTAGAGTAGGCAAAAGAGTCAGCGACAACCCTGCTTCCACTGTTAGGGGCACCTCAGAAACTCCAAGTTAAACAACCACAACATATATGCAGAGGACCTAGTGCAGACCCATGTAAGCTCTGTGATTGCTACTTCAGCCTCTGTGAGCCCCTATGAACCCTGTTTAGTTGATTCTGTGGGCTGTGTTCTTCATGAAGATTGGCTATTGGTCTCTGTATCTGCTCCCATCAGCTGCCAGAGGAAGTCTTCTCTGATAATGATTGGGCTAGGCACTGATCTGTGAGTATAAAAAATATCATTGGGAATCTTTTTATTGACTTTCTTGTTTGGTTCTACCCCAGGCCTCTGGGCCACCCAGCTTCTGTTTACTGGCTATTCAGGCAATGCCAAGCATGGGTTCTCTTTTATGGCATGGACCTCAAGTTAGACCAATTGTTGGTTGCTCAAGTATATCTTAAGGCAGGAAAGGTTATAGGTCAATGGTTTTGTGGTTGGATTTTTGTTCCAGTCCCTCTGTTTCATTAATTTCTGCTCTTATCATCTCTCTCCCTCTACTGATTTGGGATTGGATTGCTTCTGTTTCTCCAGGACCTTAAGTTTAATACTTAGATTGCTTATTTGGGACCTCTCTCTTTTTTAAATGTATGAAGTTAGAACTATAAAATTCTCTCTTATGTCTACTTTTACCGCATCAGATACTTTGGGATATATTGTGTTTTCATTTTCATTTAATTCTGGGAATTTAAATTTTTTTCTTCTTGATTTCTTCAATGACCCATTTCTCATTAAATAGCTTTCTGTTTACTCTATACATTTTCTTCAGTTTCTCTTGCTGTTGATTTCTTGCTGACTAGCCCATGGTGGTCATCTAGAACACAGGATATTGTTTTATGGCCCCTGAATTTGTTAAGGCCTGCTTTGTGTCTTAATATGTAATCTCTTTTAGAGAAGGTTCTGTGGGGTGCTGAGAAGAATGTATATTTTTGGTGTTTGGGTGAAGCACTCTGTAAATGTCAAAGTATACTTTTTATGATGTTACATAATTCCAGTGTTTAATTTTGTATATTTCTGTTATTTTTGTTTAGTATATCAGTCTAATTGTGAGAATGAGAGAGTGAAGTTATTGATTGCTACTGTGGCAGGGTTAGTCAGTGGTTTTAATTATACTAGTGTTTATTTTATGAGAATTGGATGAACTTTTATTTTGAATGCATATATTTAGAATTTCCTTGACCAATATAAAGTAACTCTCTTTACTTTGGACAAGAATTGGTTTGAAGTATCTTTTATCAGATATTAGAGCTTCAGGACTTGCTTATTTCCTGATTTCATTTGCTTGGAATACTCTTTTTCCATAACTTTACTTTAAGATAGTGTTTATCTTTAGCCCTAAGGTGTGTTTCCTGGAGTCATCAAAAATAAGCATTCTGTTTTCTTATCCAATTTGCTAGTCTGTGTCATTTGATGGATGAAAGAGATTGATGATTGAAAGACATGTATTGTTGTCTGTTAGTTTATTGATTTTGTACTATTGGGTACTTATATTGTCTTCTTTAGTCTATTTAGTATCATAGACTCATTTTGTTTCTCCTTCTCTTCAGACTAAAGCATATCTTCCGATATCTACTGTCGGACTGGCTTGGTGGTCATGAATTCCTTTAGTCCACTTTTATCGTGGAAAGTTTTTTTTTTAAATGTAATTATGACAGGTAGGTTTGCTGGGTATGTTAGACTGGCTTGGCGATTGTGATCCTTTAGAATTTGGAAGACATCACCCAAATCCCTTCTTGCTTTTCTTGACTTGAGTTGAGTCATCATCATTTGTCGAGATGGGCCTACCTTTGTATATGACTTGGCCGTACTTTTCTCAGCTTTCAATACATCTTCTTTGCTCTATACATTTAATGTTTTAGCTATAAGATGACACAAAGTTTCTTTCCTGGTTCCATCTGTTTGGTGTTCTGTGTGCCTCTTGTAGCTGGATTCTCTTCTCTTTCCTTAGATTTGGAAAGTTTTTGTCTATGATTTAAAACTTATTTTTTGAAATTTTGGAGAATTTCATATGAAATATTTTGATCATATTCATCCCAACTCACTCCCTTAAAGCATCCCAGGTCAATCCCAACTCCCTATTCCCAAAGCTTTATTTCCTTTTTTAAAAAATTTATAACTTATAAGCTCTAATTTGTACTGACTGTATATATACTTCTGAGTATGAGGCATTGGCTGTAGTATTATTAACCTACAAAGAGCCATTCTTTTGAAGAAAACTAACTTTTTCTCCCCTATCATCCATAACTGTCCATAGCTTCTCAGTTAAGGGTGGGGCTCATGAATCCTTCCTACTCCTTGATCTTTGAGGTCTTATTCAGGCTAGTTACACTTATTCACAGCTACTCTGAGTCCATGAGTTCAGAGGTCCTGTCATATCCAGAAGACACCTTTTCTATGGATCCCCCCTTAGCTCTGGCTCTTACAGTATTTCTACCTCTTCTTCCATGATGGTCTCTAAGCCCTGGGTCTTCTATGATTTTACTAAGAGTATTTTTGTATGAAATCCTTCCCCTTCTTTTTTTAATATTTTCAATTAGAATTATTCATTTATATGTGAGTATTTTCCCTGCATATGTAGTACACATATGTATGTGTACTACATGTGTGCTTGGTGCTCAAGGAAGTCAAAAGAGAGCATGGGATCCCCTGGAGCTAGAGTTACAGATGGTTGTGGGCGTTGGGAATGAAACCTCTCTTTATCTTTGGAAAGAACAACAGTGCTCTAAACCACTGGACACTCTCTCCAGCCTCCTCTTCTTGTATATCTAGATTTAATTCTGTAACACATAAGTTTTCCCTTTTGTGGGGTCCCAGGGTTCTTTCCTGTCATATTCATACATTTAAAAAGTTTATGATTGACCTTTACTAACCATCAATTCCTCTATTTTTTCTTCATAGCCTGATATTCTATCTTCTATATGATCTGTTTATTGGGGAGGCTTTCCACTAAACTTTTTATTTACTTTAATATATTTTTCAGCATCAATTTGGTTTGGGTTTTCTTAAGCCTTTTCTTTCTTTCTTTCTTTCTTTCTTTCTTTCTTTCTTTCTTTCTTTCTTTCTTTCTTCTTCTTCTTCCTCCTCCTCCTCTTCCTCCTCCTCCTCCTCTTCCTCCTCCTCCTCTTCCTCCTCCTCCTCCTCCTCCTC
>JAQHUG010000074.1:1704018-1724169 GCA_028555095.1 Dicrostonyx torquatus
TTTTTTGAGACAGGGTTTCTCTGTAGCTTTGGAGCCTGTCCTGGAATCAGCTCTTGTAGACCAGTCAGACCTCAGACTTACAGAGATTCTCCTGCCTCTGCCTCCAGAGTGCTGAGATTAAAGGTGTGAGCCACCACCACCCGACTTTTCCTTCAGTATTTCTATCTCTTTATTAAATTGTATTTGCATGTCATGGAGTGCCTCTGCCATTTTATTCAGCTGTTTGTGTTCTCTTGGAAAATATTGGAGCCTTCTTTGAGCTGTTTTTTGAAACTTTTACAATTATTCTTTTGAATTCTGTATTTAGAATTTTGTGTAAGTTATTTTAATTAGTTCTCATTAGTATGGGATTGCTAATTTTTGGAGGAGACTGGTTTTCTTGGTTTCCATGCTTTTGCTCTGCGATCTGGGCTCTGTCATTGCTTAAGATTTGTTGTTGTTGTTCTTTTTCTTTTAATTCAAGTTGTCTGCCTTCTTTCAGTGGATGTGTTTATAGCGTTCAGGGGAGACTGGGCTGTAGCGAGTACAGTTGTGGTGACGTTTTCGTCCGGTAGACTGGTGTTCCTGTCCACAGGCTCTGTCTCCAGTCTGCCCCTGTGGGGTGGGTGCTTTCTCAGCAGCCGTCACTACCTGGTATTTAGCTCGCTCTGGCTGAACAGAGGAGCAGACGACTGGGGAGCAGGCACTCGCTAAGTACAGGTTCCCTCGGGAAGTAAAGGCCCTTCTGGTACAGCCTGCGCTGATACATTAGTGTGAGGGAAAGGAGAGGTGAGCAATCACAGCGAGTCTGGTGATGAGAGTTGGTTTGTAGATGAGAAGTAGAGGGGACGCATTCGTACGTGTGGCAGTAATTGGGGCATAAGAAAAAGTGGGTGGGTGTGTGGGAGCTTCAGTTAGTAGCAGGGTAGGGCCCGTGGGTCTACCCCTGCTCCCAGGGGTTTATCTTGAGGACAGTTTCTGGCCAGCCACCTAAACATCCTGTTTGGTCCTGTGCCCCCTCTGCCCCCCTGGTGGTTAGCTATAGGGCCATTGTTTACTCCATTTTGGGCGAGGTAATTTCCCACCTGCCTGGGGGGAATTCCATTGTGCAGCAGCTCGGTATATAAGGTGTCTACTAAGCTTGAATAAACGGCATTCGGCTGATCTCCTCAGGAATGACCCAGGTCTCTTGTGTGTTCTTTCAATCTCCAGGCCCTGGCCCGGCTCACAAGCGGTACAAATGGCGGGTGCACCGAGAGTGCAATTTTTAAAATTGATTTTTATAGAGCTCTGCATTTTTCTCTGCTCCCCTCCCTGCCTCTTCCCTCCCCTTCAACCCTCTCCCAAGGTCCCCATGCTCCCAATTTACTCAGGAGATCTTGTCATTTTCTACTTCCCATGTAGATTAGATCTATGTAAGTCTCTCTTAGGGTCCTCATTGTTGTCTAAGTTCTCTGGGATTGTGATTTGTAGGCTGGTTTTCTCTGCTTTATGTTTAAAAACCACTTATGAGCGAGTACATATGATAATTGTCTTTCTGGATCTGGGTTACCTCACTCAAAATGACGTTTTCTAGCTCCATCCATTTATTTGCCTGCAAACTTTTAAAGAGCGGTAGAGATTTGCGCCCAGATATTGTAAACTCGGTCAGCCTCTGGGCTTTGAGAGATGTGACAGCAAGAGGAATGGGTTTGAGAAACAGAAAGGAGAAAAGGAGAGAAAGAAGAGAATCATTAGAAAGGAACTAACAGTAGGGGATAGCGCTGGCCTCCTGTGCCCCGCTGTACTGTCTGTATTAGACTTAGCTGTGGGGAGAGGGGCAGCTGGGCGGAGACAGAAGATAATGGACTCTGGGCAGATGAAGAATAGTCACAGAATATTAGGAGAGATATAAGAAAGTAATATTGCTGCTCTGAGTGCTGATTTTGACTCATGGATCAGTTGTTGTCTCTCTGGCCCTGTCTTGCTGTTTACCCTTCTTCTCCTGCGGCTGTCAGCACCCTTAGCATGCAGGGGTTTCTGGACTGTTCTGTGTTATGTGCCAGCACAAGCAAACTGTCGTGTTGAGGTTGTGTGAGGAGCGGCCAGCCGCGAGGTCTCCGAAGTGCTTCCACGTAGTCCTTGTAGTTAGCTCTCCTCTCCTGTCTGCATACTTACTGATGGTGGCCCTGGCAGCCGTCATGGGTAACCCCTACTCTGGAATCCTCACCCGAATCTCTTTTGTAGATTTTTGAATAGGAGTCTTTCAGCCAGTTTGCATGGGCAAATACACTGCTATGGTGGTACCGGCTGCTGGCACCGTAGGAAGTCCAGTCTAATGGCTGAGGAAGTTTGTGGATCCGATGGTAGAAGAAGTTTGTTGGTTGGGGAGGTTTGGGGATCGGAGAAGTTGCTGATGGAGTGTAAAAAACATTCTTGGTATCTTTATTTCCCAAACTACAGTCAGCCAGCTATTCCCTCACAGCTTCCAGTTTGCCATCTTACCTGGAAGCCCCCTTTGAAGAACCATCTAATTGTGTTACCTCTGAGAGAGAAACAGTATCGGCATCAGAGAGTTTGTTTTCAGAATGCGTGCATTACCTATTAGCTATATTTGTTGTTCTTTAAAAAATTATCTTGAGCCGGGTGGTGGTGGCGCACGCCTTTAATCCCAGCACTCGGGAGGCAGAGGCAGGCGGATCTCTGTGAGTTTGAGACCAGCCTGGTCTACAAGAGCTAGTTCCAGGACAGGCTCCAAAGCCACAGAGAAACCCTGTCTCGAAAAACCAAAAAAAAAAATTATTTTTATAAATACAAAAAAATTAAGCAACTGCAATCACGGATTTGTCTATGGAGTCACATGGGACTCATTTTTGGAACTGGTAGTCACCATGGTGTCCAATAATCCTCTTGCTGTGGAGAGCTACAGCGGGGGATAGAGACGGAGCAAGGTGGAACGGAACCTGGAGTCCAACTCCGAGCTGCGCATTCTCAGTTTGAGTGCTCCAGCTATATTGTTTTCCTAACCACAGACAAGCTAGGACAATGCCATGGAAATTCGGTTACAAAAGATTAGGGGAAGAAGTTTCAGCGAGACTTCTACAAACACTCTTAATTTAATTGTTTTAGATGGTTATTTTGCTAAGTACGCTTTGTGGGCTCTTCAAACAGATTTCGGAAACATTATATTACATAAAATTAAGTAGGTTTTCTTTCTTTCATTATTATGATTTTTTAAAGAAGGGCTTTGCAGCATCTTTCAAGCTTTAGTGCGCCTTGTGCCTTAGGAGAAAAAGAGTATGTTGGCGTTTTTCTGATTTATCTGACCCAGGAGTCCTTCTTCTGAGCATCCCTATTCACACTGCACAGAGAGCA
The DNA here is from genome assembly GCA_028555095.1 of Dicrostonyx torquatus. Taxonomy (NCBI): domain Eukaryota; kingdom Metazoa; phylum Chordata; class Mammalia; order Rodentia; family Cricetidae; genus Dicrostonyx; species Dicrostonyx torquatus. The sequence continues at coordinate 1,707,352 of JAQHUG010000074.1, forward strand.
ACTGAGAAGAGATGGTAGTTCTCCCAGCGTGCCTTTCCACTGGGCGGAATGCTGTGCCTACCGGGGTGGTACTTCCGGCTCGCGGCCACACCGAGGGGTGAAGCGCTTCTGGGGAAAAAGAGATCTGGGAGGAAAAGCATGTATGTCTTTGTGTGCTTTGAAGGACGAAATGAAATCATCACCACGTTCGTGGGGGCACAGAGGGAAATGCTTTCTGTACTGTGATTACTGTCAAGTGTTTCCTAAGGTTAAGGGAGTGGAGACACAGGAAATTGGCCCCAGAGAGCCGGGAACTGAAAGAAGCTGGCTGCAAGAGGACTGGCAGGTACCCCAGTAACAAGGATTCTCTCTGTGACCATGCATAGGATAAGTATAAAATGGAGCCATTATGTTAAGGCCTATGTGTGACAAAGGAGTGGTGGCAAAGGTGATAAGGTGACAGGCACACCCCAGCAGGGTGTTCTCTCTTCAAAGTAGCCTTGTCCTTGGGGAGCTCACTTGGCTCTTCCAATGTTCCCTGGAACCCCGCTTCCCCCCACTTCTCTAAGGTCATCAGAAACTACACCAGAAATGTATTTTGGAGTCTGTTTCTTTCGATTCTTTGAAAACTTAACACATGAGATTTCATAGTCACTCATCCCACTAGAGACTTATTTTGAAAACTTAAAACAGCAAAGAACTAGAATTATTCTCCAAAGGAGTGTTTCTCCGCATGTGTGATTTGCTCTCGCCAGTTTTAAATATGTGATTAAGTTGAACCGATGGGTCTTATGTTTTTAGATTGCTTTCTGTTTATTACCACATCAAAGCAGTTGACAGATAAATATAATGTGAAAAATATTCATTGTCAAAAAACCCAGATTGTGGGCTCAAAAGTTATTCGGTGTCCAATTTGGTATACATAGCCCACGAGTGCTCCGGGTGAACGGTAACTGACATTTGACTCGGAAGAGGCCCAAATCCACCATCAGATCACGTTGGCTCCCTCGAGTGCTGCAGAGATTTGTCTTCACCTTGGAGATCTAAGCAGAGCCTAAAGCAGAGCTACAGGTGTTGAGCAGGCCTGCGAACCAAGCATGCACCCTGCGTATCCCACATGGCGGCCTCCTTTGCTAAGGTCACGTTGCAAATGGATATTGCAAGCAGCACATTTGTCCATAACAAGTGCTGAGCTGTGGCGGAATGCCCTTCTCCCCCGAGACACGAGCTTGCTGCGTTTCGCAAGCACATCTCAGCAACAGGTCAGACCCAAAGTCTTCCCCCTCCAATCCCTGCCCCACTGGGCGCTTGCACACTTCAAACCAAACCAGCAAGCGATAAAGTACAGCCATGCAGTGGACACTTCCTGTTAGGATATTCCTATAACAGTCACCGTTCAGTGACTCTGCCCGCTGCCTTTAAGATCTGCTGTAATTCCTGGTTGGCTTATAACCTCCTCTGGGTCATGGGCACACTGAGAAAATGGTACATGAGCGGCTGGGGTTGTAGCTCAGTGGTCGAGTTTTTGTCTAGTAGGTGCAGAGCCCCATGTTTGTCCCTCGACAACCCCCCAACTAAAAAAAAATCTGCTGAAAGGCGTGCTAATCCTTTTCTGTTATAGGAAATATTTTTATGATGAGAATAATTTGGCTATTTATTTGATTTTATTTTGTTGGGGAAAACTTTTTTATTTTATATTTTTTATTTAATTTATATTTATTATTATTTTGGGACAGGGTTTCTCCTTGTAGCCCTGGCTGTCTTGGAACTCGCTCTGTAGACCAGGCTGGCCTTAAACTTAGAGATCCGCCTACCTCTACCTCCAAAGGCATATGTCACCACCACCTGGCTTCCTTTTTCTTTTTTATTAAAATTTTATTTTGTATGATATATTTTGATCATGTTTTCACCTCCCCCAAATCTCCCAGATCCTCCTGGTTGCCCTGCCCACCCAATTTCATGTCCTCTGTCTCTCACAACAAAACAACAACAACAAAAAAACCAAAGCAAATAAACTAGAAAGCCAATAAGACAAAAAATTTACCCAAACAAACAAAATGAAGTAAAAACCCCACAAAGCCCCCACGGAGTCTGTTATCTTTTGGCCAGCTTCTCTTGGTTGTGGGGTCTGCCCTGGAGTGTGTGGATGATATACCCAGCATTCCTCCAATGTAGAAAACTGTTTTCAACAATTATCAGTTTCAAAAAAATTATTTTAAAAATGATTTGCTATTATTATTGTTTTATATCCCAGTCTCAGTTTTCCCAAATATCCTTTTGTGGTGGGACTTTGTGTCAATTTGAGGAAGTCTTTTTATGTAGAGAGCTTTGCCTTTTTAGACCATGGGAGTGCTCTTTCTCACTTGTGAATCTCTGTAGCAAAGATTTGACTCAATTCATCAGGCGCATATTTTTAAAGAAAAAATTTTAAGATAAAAATTATGCTTTGTATTTTGAATGCCTCTACAAAACTGAATTTTAACTTTGTAAAAAATAATATTAACACTTAATATGTTCATTACCAAACTTAATATGTTCATTACCAAAGCTTAGCAAAGAGAAATATAGCAACGTATTCTGTATGATCTCACTTCTTAACTTTGGCAGGCAGTCATATTAAAAATAAATTTTAAATGAAGGGCTGGAGAGAGGCTAGGAGCCCTGACTACTCTTGCAGAAGACCCAATTTTGATTCCTAGAACCCCACATGTCTGTTCACAATTGTAACCCCAGTCTCAGGGAATCCAGTGCTCTCATCTGGCCTCCACCATCCCTGTGTGCATGTGACACAGACAGGCATGTAGGCAAAACACCTGCAATCACAAAATAAATAGAAGTTTTAAAAATCTAAATAAAAATTAATATACTCAAGAAATCATGCTTTTGTCGGATTTCTGTATTGAAATTTCTTGTTATTTTCTTTCTAAATGTGTTCTGTGAGGAAATAGAAACCATAAATTTAGAATGTAAAAATGAAAGAAAGATACTGACAGCACTGTAGGTAGGTAAAGCCCCAGGTTTGGGAGAAGTCGTGTTTGCCTCCTTCCTTATCCATTTCTCAATCTTACTTGCTCTGCTCCCTGAAATGATATACTTTGTGTGTGTGTGTGTGTGTGTGTGTTTGTGTGTGTGTGTGTGTGTGTGTAGGGAGGGTCTCATGTGGCCCAGGCTGGCCTCAAACTCAGTATATAGTCTTAGAGGACCTGGAATATCTGAGCTGCTTGCCTCTGTCTCCCGAGTGCTAGGACTACAGTCCTGGCCCATCACATCCTGCTTTGTACTGAAATAGTTTGAAAGAACCAGAAATGAGCAATGCCAGCCTTATTTAAGCTTTGCCTTGGAGAGGCTGGGACCTTGGCAAAGCACTCACTTCCTGTTTCCTGAAGAACTTGACTCAGAGAATTTGTAATCATAAAGTATTTTTTTGTACAGAGATTGGTGTTTCTAAGACAAGAGCTTGCTAAGTCGTCTAGGCTGGATTTGAACTTGTGATTCTCTTGTTTCATCCCCTGAGCATTGGGAATATAGGCGTGTATCATCATGCTTGGCTCAAGACTGATTTCTGAAAACTTCTCCCATATCTGATGTAAGCCTGGTATTCTAAAGAGTGAAAGTAAATTAGTACATGTGTGAAGTGGTAGATAAGTCAAATGCCCCATGATTTTTACATGGTACACTTGTAACAAATCATCACATGGTACCCAATATACATAGTTAATGCATACCATTATGTATCTGTTAAATAAAAGTCAGAGGTTGGGCATGGTGGTGCACACCTGTTATTGTAACATTTGAAACACTTGAGGCAAACAGATGAGTCCAAAGCTAGCCTTGGCTACATATCAAGTTTCAGGCTAGCTTGGGCCGCATAGTGAGACTGTCTCCTTCAACAACAAAGAAAGTGGTAGGGGGTTTGCCTAGTATGTACAAGGCCCCGAGTTCCATCTCAACAATGCGCGCGCGCACACACACACACACACACACACACACACACACACACACACACACACACACACCAGGGAGAGAGAGGGGAGATAGAGGAGAGAGGAGAAAGAGGGGAGGGAGAGAAAATGCTTAGCTTTTTGACAGAACAATGAAAAAAGTTCTCAAGTCTCCTAGGATTTAAATGAAACAGCCTTATTTACCTTATTTAGTAACTCGGACTTTTCCACACAGTGTCTAGGAATGGTGTCCAGGAAACTTAAGTGCCAAGAACTGAGTAGCAGGTTCAAATGCACCCCTTTATTCACAGTTACCCATGCTTTTCTTTGGAGTAGCCATAAAATCAAAGATATCCAAAAAAAGAAACACGAGAAGTCACTCTCGTCTGATCATCAAAAGTATGTTCGCTTCCTTCTGACATCAATGTTATGAAAGAAGAAAAATGTGGCTTGCCATAAATATATTCAAACAAGGACTCTGCATGTTTGTGTGTCACCCCCACCCACCTCCTGGCAGGAGTCTAAGGAAGAGAAAGCTCCTGAACATAGGAGCTCCTCCACCATCAGGCAAAATGTGAAGTCTCGACAGATGCCTACCTAGCACGTCCTTCATTCCAACCTGAGAAATCCTTTGCTTTCAAGCCCTCTCAATGACAGATCCTTATTACTGTCTTAACCCAGTGGCGTGAATATAACAAAAGCAAGTACCCAGGCCAGAGAAAGCACATCCCAGTCCTAGAGGAATCACTGGGATTCAATGGAATCACTGGGGGCTTGGGGGTGAGCTGTTAGGGAACTCAGCAGAGGGAAGAGCAGGGGGGAAGGAAGAAAAAAAAAGAGAGAGAGAGAGAGAGAGAGAGAGAGAGAGAGAGAGAGAGAGAGAGAGAAAGAGAGAGAGAGACTAACACCTTACCCAGATGATTATTGGATACCAGGCAGCCACTTGTTACTGTCAGTGAGAAGCAGGGTGAATGCATTTAACATTGGTCTGGAGGACACTCAGAGCAGGAAGGCTGTCTCAGGCAGGTCATAGTCAGTAGTAATCATCTCTCAGGCTCACTGTCAAGTGCAGGAACACAACTCTGCAGTCTGCCCCAGCCATGCAACTGTCAACCACATTCAAAGGGACTAGTTTGATCCTATGCTTGTTCCTTCCCAGTCCAGCTGGAGTTGGTGAGTTCCCATTAGCTCAGCTAAACTGTTTCAGTGGATGAACCCATCATGGTCTTGACCTCTTTGCTCATATTCTCACTCCTTCCACTTTGGAAGCTCAGTCCAGTGCTCTAGTGTGGATCTCTGTCTCTGTTTCCATCAGTTGCTGGATGAAGGTTCTGTGGTGATATGTAAGATCATCATCAGTCTGATTACAGAGCAAGCCAAGATCAGGCCCCCTCTATTGCTTAGGGTCTTAGGTGGGGTCATCCTTGTGGATTCCTGGGATTTTTCTAGAGCCAGGTTTCTTGCTAACTCCATAATGGTTCCCTCAATCAAGATATCTCTTTCCTTGCTCTCATCTCTGTCCTTCCTCCATCTCAACTATCCCATTCCCTCAAGTTCTCCTCAATCCTCCCCTTCTCCCCTCCTCTTTCCCTTCTACTCTCCCTTCTCCCCCCACCATCGTGCTCCCAATTTTTGTCAGGCGATCTTGTCTGTTTCTAATTTCCAGGTGGCTCTATATATGTTTTTCTTTGGGTTCACCTTATTAATTAGCTTCTCTAGGATCATGACAGAGACACGTGTACCAAACTGCAAAAGAGGAAAGGACCTTCAGAGTCAGACTTGTATTGTAGTAAAACTGATCACTCCCAATTTTGGACAAATACCTTGACTCTTTCAGATCTCAGTTTCCTATTGTGTAGCCTCAAAATGATCTGGCAAAATTATTCTACCAATTATATCTACGGGCCGGGTGGTGGTGGCACACGCTTTTAATCCCAGCACTTGGGAGGCAGAGGCAGGCGGATCTCTGTGAGTTCGAGACCAGCCTGGTCTACAAGAGCTAGTTCCAGGACTGACTCCAAAGCTGCAGAGAAACCCTGTCTCAAAAAACAAAACAAAACAAAACCAGTTATATCTATTTTATGAGATCCAGGTTACTTCACAGTCCTTAACATATATCTGACCCATCATGAACATAGGCTCAATATCCTTTGTTTATAGCTAGTATCCACCTATGAGTAAGTATATACCATATTCATATTTTTGGGTCTGGGTTACCTCACTCAGGATAATGTTTTCTAATTCCATCCATTTACATGCAAAATTCAAGATGTCATTGTTTTTTACTGCTGAGTAGTACTCTAATGAATTCTGCTGCCAGGCACCATGGTCCAGACGACCACTCTCCACCCCCAGTGTCACTTAAACTTTCTCCAACAATTTATACCTCATCTTTCACAAAGACACAGGAAAATACATAGGGTTCACAGCATTCTGATTCTCTAATCCAACTATGATAGACACATCTGAATTCAGAAATGGGACTGTTACCAAAATGGAACCTAAAGTTAAATTTGTAAAAGCATTAAAAACTAGACCTTTCTGTCTGTTCATTTTTAATTCAAGGGAATACAGCATGGTTTTGGAATACTACAATAATGATTTTTGTGACTCTTTTGCCTGAGACTCCATTTTCAAGCTTAAACCTTTTGTGGCCATACCAGACAGACCACAAGAGATGTGTATTTTAGCTATTCTGTTTGTGTAGAGAAAATGATTTTGTCTATTTAATAGAGTAATATGCAGATTTCCTGTGTTGACATTTACAGATTACACTTAAATCCTTGAATTAAAGATTGTATGATCCTACCCACTGAAACAGCTTACTTGAGATAATGGGAGCTCACCAACTCCAGCAGGACTAGAAAGGAACAAGCCTAGAACTAAACTAGTCCCTCTGAATGTGGTTGACAGTCTGAGGCAGACCGAAGGGCCACTGGCAGTGGCACCAGGATTTATCCCTACTGCTTGTACTGGCTTTTTGAAATCCTAGTCTCTTTGGATGGATACCTTGCTCAGCCTCGATATAATAGGGAGGGCCTTGGACCTTCCCCAAAGCAATGTGCCTTACTGTCTCTGAGGATTAGATGGGGGTGGGGTGGGAGGGTGTGTAGACGGAATGGGAGGAGGGAAGGGAGTGGAAACTTGGATCGGTATATTTTTTTTTAAATCTAATAAATTTAAAAAAGAAAAGAAAACAGAGAGCTTGAGGTTAGAGGTCTGCTTGTTTACTTTTTCCATAGTTCTAAATAGGAGAAGGGAAAGTTGGGCAATGTGGAAGGACTCCAGGGGTAGAGTCAAGAGATGACAGACAGCACGGAGTGGGGGGAGCAGTGGGAGGGTGGGGGAGAAGCAGGAGGAGCCTCCAGTGCCAAGTGTTGTGGTTGTGGTTCTGGCAGAGACCAATGGGGGAGTGTAAAGGAGGAGCAGGAAGAGGAGAGTAAAAAGGAGGGAGAAGAGGATAAAAAGGGAGGAAGAGGCCCATAAATGTTTTGCACAGGCCTGGGGGGAGCCTGCTAAACTGTATCATGAGAGAAAGGCTAACCCAATTAAGCTACAGAGTTCACACCTGTGTGAATCAATGAACACATTATCTTTTCCTTCTAAGACCCAAGGAGAGGCAATGGATCCACAATCCAAACCAATCCAAAGCATGCAAGCAGTAAGAATCCACCAAAGGCCCCTTCCTGCTTCCGTATTTCTGGTTGGAGTCAATGATATTCAATATTTAAATTTCCTTATGCAATTAGCTATGCGTGTCTACATTTTCTTATAATCATAAAATTCTATGAGATAGGCGTATTTTTTCTATTTTTCAGATGAAGAAATAGGGTTTGGGGGAGCGGAATGACTTATCTGAAGTCAGCAAGGGCAGGTTCAGATGTCATTCCTTTGGCTGTAAGCCAGGGTCCCCATGGCTATCCAATTACCTTTGATCAGCTACCATAGGCATGTCTGTTGCTTGCCAAGGGTCAGTACTGTTTGCCACTGACACCAGGAACCTCATTCTTAGCTTGGGAGACAGAGTGCCAGAACCTTGTCCAGTTAGCACTACAAAGTCTTTTTCCCCCCGCCAAGACAGGGTTTCTGTGTAACAGCTCTGGCTATCCTGGAACTCACTCTGTAGACCAGGCTGGCCTCGAACTCACAGAGATCCACCGGCCTCTGCCCCCTGAGTGCTGGGATTAAAGGTGTGCTCCTCCATGCTCAGCAGCACTGCAGAATCTCGAAGAGCATCGTATGGAAGCCCAGCACACACACTACTCTTGCTCAGTAAAGTACTTGGGGATTTTTTTTTTCCCTAAGTGTCTATTATTGCTATTACACGTCAAGTGGAGAAACTGCCTGTTGAAATGTAGGGAGTGTCCAGAGATGATGTGCTTTCTCATGGAATGAGATTAGTGTTTCAGAGCAGACAAAGGACAAGAGCAAAAAGAACAAAGAGTAGGTTCAATGTAAACACTTTGATTCGGAAATAGATTGCCTTAAGTCAATGCAGCTTTTCAAGTCTGTTATTGCGGCACTGGGAAGTTGCAAGCAAGCCTCCCATGGGACAGGCCCTCCACCGACGGCCCACTGACTCCACCGATGGCCCTCGAAGCCGGGAAGGCAGTGGCCCTGGGTTAACAGATGCTCCAGCAGGCACATTCTCTGCAGCTGATGAGGGTGTTTAATGTGCACCAGCCTTCGTTTTGCTCGCCACTCACTTTTCTCCAGAGCAAAGCCGTTTATCACATGGGCCCGAGCCTCCTAGAGTTTCAGCCTGCCATTCTGGACGCTGGTGAGGTCCTGACCATATGTTCAGAAATAAAAAAGATCAAAGAGTGAATAAGTAGTGGTCAGCATGACTTCAGTCGGTATGAAAGAAGAAACAGAACACGCGCAGCAGCCTTCTCTCCGGCAGCGGTGCCAGCAAAGAGCCAAATCGCTACCACACCAGGACCTGCAAGCTGTGCTCGGAATTCGGCCTATAAATCACGCGGTTGCAGATGCCTCAGAACACAGAGGCAGAACAAAATAGCAAAAAAACGCACCCGCAATAAAATCGGTGTTCTGGGCCCCAGCAGACGGCAATGCCTTATTGGCTTGGCAGGTTTTTGAGCAGAGCATCAAGAATTCTGCAGATCATTTATGCTCAATTCATTCGTGCAACGGGCACATTACTTGAACTTCAAGATGGGGCGAGTCATGGGACGGTCCAACTTGCTTCCTGGAAACAGAACCGGGAATGATGAGCAAATGTGAAATTTAATGTTGTGGGGCCCACTGTCTTAAAGTCTACCTCAAAAGCATCCAAGGAGGTAGGCAGTTTATCCAAACGCTAGGCAAGTCCCTCAGCAGTAGGCCTTCAGGAGGGGAGCCTGAAGGAGGACAAGTTCTCCAAGGCAATGGCTTTCCGGGTGTTCTTGCTAAACTTATAAGGAGTACACGGATGAATGGATTACGAAGGGGCACCCCAAAGACTTAGTAACAGATGTGACCTAGAACTGGGTAGAAAGATGAACCCAAGTGTGCTTTGGGCACAGTGCGAAATTGTATGGGATAATGACTCAGATTCTTGGATGCCCAATCTTGGAGGACCAATAGCAAAGGCAGACAGTAGGAAGAGTGAGTTTTGGTTACTGAAGAAAAGGAGAAGGTCAAGAATGTGACTACATTTTAATGCATAGGTGAATGCTAGAGTCAGCATCCTGGGCAAGCGAAGTGATGAGTGAGAGTGAGCTTCCAGCCTACCTGCCTCTATCTGGGATGGATGTCAGTTGGCTGTGTTGTTTTGAGTTTTGTTCAAGTGCCCTTGTTGATGACAGGTCTCAAATATATGGTCTGCTGTATATGTGTATTTCTGTCTCACCACTGTTCCCCTCAAACAGTATGATAGAAAAAATGGTCGGACAGCAGATGGCACCGTGTGTTCACCAGGGATTTACTCATTCCTTCTGTTTTTATTCATCACTTAATTGGAAAAGGGGTCAAATCTGACAGTGAGAATACCTTAGAGCTAAGGCCCGTTCTCATTCCCATACTCACTGAAGTCCACAGCAAGCTGAAACTATATCACAATTCTTTCTACTAGCTTCAGGCAGCAACGATTCCTCCCAAGATGTGAAAGATTTTCTATGCACCTCAGCCCTCTTTTGCAGACACTGTCTAAAAGTCTAAATTACTCATTACATGGTAAAGCTTAACTGGTGTGTGTTAAACTTTGCAAAAACAGACAGGCACCAGCAGCCTCCTGAGGGTTCACATTGAGCCATCAGGTTAGAGAACACCGTTTGGAGAGCCTACTGCGTGTGAGATCTAAATAGAGTTCTTTTTATCCCTATCCCAGAAACATGGTGGTAAGTGAGCCGTTCCCAAAGTTATGTGTAAAGACGTGGTTCCCATGGTAGTGGTACTGAGATAGTCCCTGGACCACAGATGTGTGTGTTAGGTGTGTGCAGTGTTGTGGGAACTCCTTCAGCCAATGGCCTTTGAGATGCTGATCTACTTTGGGCGTGGTCTTGGGTACTATATATGCAGAGGTAGGAGTGTGGGCAAGCCCCTTGGCTCTTGGATTTGGTTCCCGTTTCCCACTCATGCAGAGGACTGTTGATCTGTGAGTCTACCCCTAAAACCAGAACCATTTATTATACTCCATTCTGAGCTAGTGTGTAGATGGTGGCTACTTGTTGTTTCCCAGATGCCCAGACTTGAAATAATCACACAGAAACATATTATTTAAATCACTGCTTGGCAGTGATTATTTAGATCACTTAAGTGTATTGCAAGCTAGCTCTTATATCTTTGGTTAACCCATTTCTATTAATCTGTGCATAGTCACGTGGCTGTGGCTTACTGGCAAAGTTCCAGTGTGTCTGTCTCTGGTGGTGGTTACATGGCTTCTCACTAACTCCTCCTTTCTCCCAGCATTCAGTTTAGTTTTCCTGCCTAACTCTATTCTGCTAACCCACATGCTGAAACAGATTTATTCATTAACCAATAAAAGCAACACATAGACAGGACTTCTCACACGAATTCCCCTTTTCTATTTAAATAAAAAGGAAGGTTTTAACTTTAATATAGTAAAATGACATATAACAAAACAGGTAACAAGCAAGATTTACCATTACAATATTTATATTTACTTTATCTTTTATCATAACTAACAAAAACTGTAACTATCTTTTCTTTAACTTCATCAGAGATTCCAAAAGAATATAGTATTATCTAAGTAAACAGGAAGTACATTATAAGTAACTTCCAAAACTCTAGAATTGACAGAGACATCTTGCTAGCTGGGCAGTCACCCAAACCTCTTCTGTAATGTTGTGGGCACCCATCTTCAGCCTACTGGATCATAGTATCTGGCAGATTTTTCCATAGCAGGAAATTTCAAAGATAGTTCCACCTACATTTGCAATTTGTTAATCACTTTCTTCTGTGTCCTGCAGAATGTCTAGCAGACTCTTTCATGAAGCAGGAACCCCGAATGACCATCTCACCCTATTTAGGCAACTTCAGCAGTCATTTCTCTGTGGGTCCTGCATGTCCAGTTCATCAAGCAGGCAAGAGCAGTTTCTTGCCCAAATGGTTAACAAACTTCATAAGGAGCCTCTTTGATGCCCATCTTCCTCTTGAAGTAGACTGGTGCTGCCAGGAGCAGATGTGTCTCATTGTCATGGAAAGTCCAAAGTTATTAAAACATTTTAAATGCTGTATTCTGTAGTCTTCAAAAGATCTGAAGAATATCTATCCATCTGAAATACATCTTTGTATATCTAGAAAACCTATCATGACTACAAGCTTGACTATTATAGATGATTCTCTATTAACCTATATTTATTATACATTATATTTTTAAATGAGCTACAAAATACAATATCTTAATCAAGAGCAGAAATATACATATAACTAAATCCACCTTAAATTTGTATCAATAAACCAAGATCCATACCAATGAGAATCTGTATATCATATCCCCCATTTAAATGTAAACAAACATTTATAAACAGTATTAGGGAATTTGGGCACAGTTCTCTCCAAACTGCTTCCTGCTTTTTGTTGGGCAAAGTACTTGTTCGGAGGGTGTTTACGGCAATCTTTCAGGGGATCTTGGTCTATCAAACCACATTAGTCTGGAAGGATCCCACAGGTTCTCATCCTCTGTGGTAACAAAAGAATAGCCTCTTTTTCAAAAGCAACAAATCCTTATATCCAAATTCTGAAGTCATAATACCTTTAAAATATACATGTTGGTTTAGCTTTGTAGCCCATACAATGAAATGTCTCTACGTACTTAGATCGTTAACAGTCAAAAAATTTAAAAAAAAACACAATAATATGCAAAATCCAGACTCTCTGTGTATATTCCATTTTAATGTGGCTTATTTGTTTTTATTTTATTACTTTTTGATATTTATTTTATTATCTTTACTCCTTTAATCTATGACTGTTTGTACTCCGCCTCTTTAAAGACTTTGTTTTATTTTTTAAAGCCATTTACTTCCTTTTATAACTGTCTATATATTTTTTCTTCTTTCTCCCGAGCCTACATACATTTATCCAACACTGTGACCCATTTAGAGGTCTATATCCTTCTGAATCTGTATTTATTGTGTATCTGCAATTATTTTCTGACAGTCCTTTTTTTTTTTTTTAAATGCTAAGGAGTTATGGCTAAGGCCAACACAGCCCTGCCTGCTCGCTCCACGCATTCCAACATGGTGAAGGCATGTTCACTGCCTCTAAGAGCCATGTACATTGCCCCATTTTTAGGCACACAGGGGTCTATGTTGCCATTAAGCAAATTGTAGCACTCTGCTCACAAACCTCATTTAAATGCCCATAGCGGACCTCCCAAAAGAGTCAGAGCCATTTGTTCTGGAGAACCAGGAAACTTTCTTAAAGGAGCCACACAGTTTTTGCTGCTATTGCTGAGTCAGGAAGCCTCTTCTCTTAAAAGAGCCATACCTCTGCTTGCTTCTAACAAACAGAGCCCACCCAAGAAAATGCTGTTACCAAAAAGCCATGCTTAACTCTTTTCTTTTGTGTCTAGAATTTCTTTTTAAGCTTTCTCAGGTTTTATGTGGATATAGTCGACCACATTGGCATACCAATTTGTAGGCTGAGGCCGCTTCTTCATTTCTGGATGCCCAGACTCAAAATAATCACACAGAAACTATATTATTTAAATCACTGCTTGGCCAATCACTTAAGTGTATTGCTAGCTAGCTCATATATCTTAATTCTCCTTGTCAAATGCAAGTATACCTATTGTTCTCCATGGACCACCTCTTGTGTTGTGTGTCTGTGTTTTGGTTCTTCACAAACAATATCTTGATCCCACTAATATCAGCAAACATTGTTCCTACCTCTTTTCTTGTGTTTTATTCTTTCTCCAAATAAAACCAGTTTAACTAAACAGCAACAACAAAAAGGCAACATTCCATGCCGAGGTCTTCTGAAGCCCAAGGAATTCCTCAAAATAAAAGGTAACTTGACTGGACTCTATCAGGACATAACACACACAAATCTGTTTTAGCGGGTTTGGGTTGAGACTTTAAATTGCATCTCTCTCATTGGGACAGTTTGCTCCAGGAGACATAACAGAGAGGGAAAGAATCCAAAACCAGTCCCACCAAAGAAATGTCAACAGATGCTATGATATTTAAAATTAGATTTTAACTCTACTTCATTGTCTTTTATTTTTGTTGTTTCAAAATTTTACTTTTGCATGCATATTTCTTTTTTTCTATGCTTTGTTTTCATATTGCTCTTTTAGGTTTTATGATTGTTCTGTATGCCTTTGTATCCATTATGTTACTTATTCTTTTAATCTTATGAATAATTCATATGCCTTCCCTGTCATTCCTCTCTCTTCTTCCTTCTCCTCTTCTTCTTCCCTCTCTCCCCCTATCTCTCTTTGTCTCCCCTCCATCATGTATAACTATTAATTTCTAAGTATAACTTTCTATGGTGCTAGTAATCTTTAAACTTTGTGGACTCCAAAAATATTCTAATTTCCCACTTCCATCTGCTTTTCTCGCCTTGATTTTTCTTAGTTGAGCTGATGCAAATCTCTGTTTCCCATCAGTTCCGTAATGTTATCTTAGTACACATTGTATGAGCCTTGTTCCTAAGCCATCTTAATAGTTAGTGATGTCAAATGCATGGCTGTTTTAAACTATTATGATATTGTAATAGTGTTCCAATCCAGAAGTTGGGATTGCTTCTGCAGTTAATATTATCTCTTTTAGGGTGGTGGTGGGACTTAGGCTTCATGATCTGAGTATGTGAACTGTGGGCTAACTACTTAATTACTTCATCAGATCAATAGGGAGGAACAACACACAACCCTACCACAACCCAGTCCCACCTGAATATTGCAAAGGCTTTAACTGAAAAGATACAGCTGATAAAAAGTCCAACCAATGGAATAACTCCAGATATTCCATTCCTAATGTAGAAAGAGAAGAGACATGGAAAATCAAGATGGTGTGACCCCTGTGAAGACTGCCAATTCCACGACCATGATTCCTCTGAGAGTAAATTAGTTGAAATTTCAGAAAAAGAATGCAAAAGAATAGTTCTAAGAATGTTTAACAAAGTCAAAGAGGATACAGGTAAATGGAATGGTTAAGGAAAACACTGACAACTGAAAGAAATATGGAAGTAAATACAGGACCAAAAAGATACACTTAAAAATACTGAAAAATTCAAATTGAAATTTTAGAAATTAAAATCTAATTAAGTCGAATACAAACTCAGTAGAAAGCTTTATCAACAGAATGGATCAGGTAAAGGATGGAATGTCAGGGATGACAGGCAGGATGGATGAATTTAAACATTCAGATGCTGATGAAAATAGTAAGAACAAACAGACTATATAAGAACTCTAGGAAAACACTAATGAACACCATGCTAGAACAAAAGATAAACAAACCTGAAATAGGAAGACACCAACCATTACAAAATCAAGAAAATGACTGGTATTAATCCACACCTCTTAAGAATAACTCTGAATGTCCATTTTCTCTATTCTCCATTCAAAAAGCAGATAAACAGAGTGGATTGAAAAACAAGACCCATCTATTCATTGCTTCCTTGAAACTCGTTTCATCCTCAAAGCCAAATACACCCTCAGGGTGAAAGGATGGGAGAGGGCATTCAAACGAAATAGATCTAGAAAAATGAGGGGTTGTCATAGACTTCAAACTAAAATTAGAAGAGGTCACCCCATTTTGATTCATGGCAAAACTTGATGTCTTTCGCAGAAGAATGAAACTAGATCACTTCACTAAATTTTACCCTGTAACAAAATTAAATTCTGAATGAATCAAAGATCTCCATAAATAATAAAAATAATAAATAATTATTTAATTAATTAAATAATAATAATTAAAAATAAAATAACTAAATTAAAATATTTTAATAATAATAAAAGACCTTCATAAATAATAAATAAAAGAAGTGAAATTCTGAAACAATTGATATAAACATTGGGAAAACACTTTAGGGTATAGGTATAGACAAGGACAATCAGTCAGGAAACAACACTGAGATTGACAGATGGGATTGCACAGAATTAAAAAAGCTTCCGTAGAGCAAAGAAAGCAATCAGCTGAAGAGGGAGTCTGCAAAACAGGGAAAAATACTTTGCTAACTGTACATCTGAGACAGCATTAACATCTGGAATATACCAAGAGCTTAAATAAAACTAAATAAGGCCTGGAAAGACAGCCCAGTCAGTTATGTGATAGCCTTGCAAGCACGGGTTCCTGAGTTCAGCCTCCAGAACCCATGTAAGAAAACAAAAGTGTGGCAAATGCTTGTATGCGCAGTGCTGGGGAGACAGAGAGGAGGATCCTGGGTCTTGCCAGCCAGCCTACCCTACTTGGCAAACTCCAGGCCAGGGAGAGACCCTGTCTTAAAAAGACCAGGTTGGATAGCAACTGAAAAGTGACACTCGGGTGGACCTCGGGCTTCTGCTCCTGTGTGCCTACACATGCACACATGCCTTACCACACATGTGCACCAACCTGAGCAATAACTCAAATAATCCAGTAAATGCACTGATTAGCATCTCAAAAGATGAAATACAAATAGCTAGTAAAGATGGAGAAAAGTCCAGCACTGCTAGCTATCAGGAAAATGCAAATTGAGACTGCAGGGAGATTTCAACTCACCCTAGTCAGAATGGCAATCATTAAAAGCAGAAATAAATATTAAATAAACTGCTGGTAAGGATTTGGACAAAAGGGAAGCATTTTCTCTCTGTCCGGTGTACACTGCAGGTCAGAATGCAAATTAGTGCAGTCACTATATAAATAATCTTAGAGAGTCCTCAAAACAAAACAAAAACCTAAAAATACAGCACCGAAAGAGGCAGCCTTTTGGGAGAAAGAGGACCAGTGGAGGGTGGGGCTAGAGGTTTGATTGACAGACCCCACTTCCTATTTGCTCTCTGCTTGATTTCAGACACAGTGTGTCTATATTTATAGTTGGTTCCTGGGCTGGAGAGATGGTTCGGCCATTAAAGGCTAGGCACACAACTGAAAATACATTTGGCTCCTGTCTCCATGATAGACTGTATCCTTTCTTAAACTCTAAGTTGAATGAGACCTTCCCTCTTTTAAGTTGTTTCTTATAAGGTATTTTTGTCATAGTAACCAGAATAGTGACCAAAATTGCTTACTGAAGTGCTCATATGTTAAATTTAAATAAATAAATAAAGTCAACTTCAATAAGCTCGACTCAAATTATTTTCACTCACTTCTTCCATTTTCAAATGTGGCTCAAAAATTTTTTAAATGGCATCTATGTGTGGTTTGAGATTTAGTATTGTTTCTTTCACATATGTGGGAGCTTTTATATTAGGGGCATAGATATTCAGGATTGAGATTTCTTCTTGATGAATTTT
>JAQHUG010000074.1:1729777-1761595 GCA_028555095.1 Dicrostonyx torquatus
CGTGAGGAAGCAGGGGGAGGGTGGTGGGGGAGCGGGAGGGCCGGGAACAAGGGGAGTAAATGTAAATTTTTCTTTTATCAATAAAAAAAAAAAATAAATAAATGGCATCTATGGCTTACCACCCACCGGATGGTAGCGTTCTAGACATTATTTTCCTCTGAATTATTCTTTCACCAGGAGCCCAGAGTCTTGGTTTGTGGAGAACAAACCAAGTTACTTCTTGTCACGCTAAAAGAAGGGCTCACTATGAAAGATGAAGTTATCTTAGGGTGAGTCACGGCAAGGTGTTGTGGGAACAGAAGTCACGGGAGAGTGTTATGGCAGGAAGTAGCTCCCTTAACTCTGTCTCTGCTTGTGACTTTGCCATGGGCACACTCACACCAACTGATTCTGCTCCTGTTTTACAGTGTGGAAGCTTTTGTCTGTGAATGAGCCTAACTTTGCCTCTTAGCTTCCCCACCCTCAACAGCCAGTCACCTCAACATCTTAATTTCAGACTTACAGAGAAAGTACTGGATTGGACTAGCTTGGTACGGACTACTTCACATCTCTCAGTAGACTCTCATGGCCAAGTAACACACGCCTGTGTTAATGCCTCTTTGACTATGTAGATACAATATGAGACGTCATTGCTTATGTAATCATAGGACCGTCACCAGACATATGTATGCAGGCCTTGACCTTGAACCTTCTTCCTTCTGGAACTACAGGAGATAAACATCTGTGATCTATAAGTCACTCAACTTACAGCACAGCTCATAGCAGCCTGTACCATCATGGTACTGCTATTTTATCTTCTGCTTCCTTGTTTGTTCTCTTTTAATATAACTTGATTTTTGTATTTTATGGATGTCCTAGGCTTATCACTGTTATATCTTCTGCTAGTGTATTATGTTATTATCAGTAATATGAGGTATAGTACTTAGTAAATACTTACTAATAGTTTGATGAATGTGGCACCAATGTCACATGTCATCAATGAAGCTGTCAGATCAATGAGAATAAGGAAGCTTGAATATACTGGTCAAAAGAAGATGTAAAAAGAAGTCACTTACTTATTTTTTTTTCTGTTCTAACTTCTCAACCACTGTTTTCTCTAGACCTGTACTTACACAATGATCTTATTAAAGTTAACGTAGAAATAGTCAGTGCAAAGTAGTAAGTTTGTTTATGAGAGCGCCTAAAACCATTACAACTTTAGAAACGAGCATAATTGTGTTTAAAATTTTATAGGGTAGAAAAGCGAGGCATTCAAGAAGTACAGAGGACCATGCATCTCATTGTTGGTCTTCTCAATAAATATCCTGTTACAAATTAGAGTACTTTAGTGACCAGAATAATAATTTCCAAGAAAATAAATGTTACAACATTCGTTTTTTTCCTTTCATGGCTTGAATGATTTCATTAAGGTTTGGCAGAGTAAAATAATATGATTTGTGCTCATAGCTGTGACCCCTCCCCCAAGTACTAGGATCAGGGCTTTTGATAACAATTTTCATGAACCTCTCCTAAAAAGTTTTTTATTTTGAAAAACCGCTAAAATTTATTTGCAAATCAGATAAAAACTTAAAACAAATTATTTTGAAGAAGCGTAGAGCAAAAGAACTGTTTTAGTTAGTGTCACTTTAACCCATCACCCTAAAGGATACCAGGGTCTCAAGGACAGCTTTACTGAGTCTGTCTGCTCTACAAGGGAGTTCATGTGCAGTGTCCCCTTGTCCCCAAGGTCTTACTCCTAAACTTTGCTTCCTGCATTTTTCACAAATAGTTTTCACTTAAAACCCATTTTGTTTATTTAAATGCTTGTGGATCTTGATAAAAATGAATTCCAGTCCTTAATAAGAAAAAAGTGTGCACGTTTAGTATAGATTTGCCCATTTCTCAATTTAACATTTCTATATTTTATGTTTAAATTTACAACTATCTCTGAAAAATGTCAAATTTTGTTAACTTTCATTTTCTCAAAGAACAGATACGTTAAAGCTTTGATCTTGTTGTTATTTTAAACATTTTGGAATGATTACTTGGGACAAAGTCATTTACTGTTGGAGGACACACAGATAGCGGCCTGCTTCAGTGACACACCTTTCGTTTTGGAAACAAATTTGCCCATTTCAAAACTAGTTAACCCGTTGACTTTGTGCAACTTTAAAAACTAAGGAATAATCAGATCATTCTGTTTTACAGCTACTTCTTAGTCAGTTTCTTGCCCGTCAACTTTACTTATAATACCTTTTTAACTTAGAAACTGATTTTTTAAATAGACAAGTTTATTTTTCTCTTTTATGACTCTTTTTTTTAAGAACAGGCTTCCTTTTCTTTCTCTAAGAGTCTAGAGATATATTCTCCTTTATCTTTTCCAGTTATTAAAATAAGAATTTCTGCTAAAGTCCTTTGATTTATCTGGAATCCTTTATTCTGCATTTATGAGATCGTTAAAGTCTGCCTTTGAGAAAGGGTATCCTGCATGTGTCTGATTTACCTCAGTTAACTGTGTCCTCTACTTTCATATGCTTCATTGAACACGGAGGGATTTTATTTTTCAGGATGTAACAGTGTTCAGTTGGGAATTTCTCCCACACTTTATTTGCATTTGTGAGCACCTAGGCTGACTCCATATTTTACCAGCTATGAATCTGTGGTCGTGAACGCGGGTATCCAGAGACATCCTCACCGAAGACTCTGCAAGGTTTTCTTTTTGCTCTGAATATTCACCAACCTTTGTTCCTTTTCTATTGCCAATGGTAATAACCGTACTAATTGGGGTAAGTTGATGTCTCATTGTGTTTTATGGGTGCATTTCCATGACAGATAATAATACTGACTGTTTTCCACAGTTATTGGCCATTCACATTTTTTTCCATTAAAAAAAAAATCTATTTGACACTCTTTACTATTTTAAATTGGATCATTCATTTTTCATCATTGAATCTCTTGAGAACTTTCTCCTATTCTGTAGACTTTCTATCTACTATTTTGAATATTTCCTATGTCGCACAGACTCTTTGTCATCTGCTGTAGCACCCCTGTTTTCTGTTGTCGCTTCTGTTTTATGTATCATTTTTAAAATTACAGAGTGACTTCCAGAGCATGGTGTGTCACATACTCAGAATCGCTCTGAAAGATTTTCCAGATTTTCATAAAAATTTCCCCTCACATAACTGATATATATGTATATATAATATTCGATATATATGCATTTCCAAAGATTTGACTTTTTACTGCTGTTACAAATACTTTTTTATTTTATTTTAAAATTGACCCATAAAAAATACTTTTTTATTTTATTTTATTTTAAAATTTATTTAATTGAAATGTATTAATATGTCTATATATTGATTTTCTATTTAGCCGCATGACCACTTTGCTAGTTAATTATGGCTTTTCAATTGATTCTAATCTTTGACAGGCAAATATATTATGTATAAACTAAGAAGCCTTGTATTTTTGTTTTTAATACCTGGCTGCATTCTTTTTTTATTGAAAACAGCTTCGCCATACACTATATTCTGATCATGGTTTATCCTCCCTCACCTCTCAGATCTTCCCCATCTTCCCAGCCATCCGATTTCATGCCTTTTTTCTGTCTCTGTTTAGAAACCAAACAAGCAAATCAACAAGTAAACAAATGAGAGTAAAGACAAAACAAAGAAAATCATACACTCTCTCTCTCTCTCTCTCTCTCTCTCTCACACACACACACACACACACACACACACACCATGATAGGACAAAAATTGGAAACTCTAACATGCAATCAAAAGACTAGTAAGGTAAAGACTGCCCAAACAAAGCAATGTGAATAAAAAAAAAATCTCAAGAAGTATCACTGAGGTTGTTTTGGTTGGCCATCTGCTGTTGAGTATGGGGCCTTCAATGTGGTTTATATATCCAGTGAGACTCCATTGGAGAAAGCTAAGATTTCCTTTGCAAGTGGTTGTACAATTTCATTCTTCTGATTTTATCCCATTGGTGATCTAAGCATCATGGATTTAAATGTTGGTAGTATTGTAGACACCACTGTCATACTTTTTTTTATTGATGCTCATCAGAATTTGTTGGTAAATATCCTTCATGAAATTAATAGTGACTTCTTTTGTTGTAGTTGTGAATTATACTAATATGATTCTAATAGTCATTTTTTAATTTTTTGGATTAAAGATTTCTGATCTCAGAAAATATTGTTCTTTTAATTCAGCCAATACTATATTTATTACTTCACATCTGGATTTTTAAATGAGGTCTGACTTAGTTTCCATTTGTTTTACTACATGTATTAGATCAGTTGGTTAGCTTAGCATGAGTTTATGAGAAGCTAGTCAAATAGGTAGGAAAACAGCACTGCCTCTCAGTCAGGTTCTGAAAGAGGTTAATTGCCTTTGAAAACAAAGCCGAGAGAACAAGAGTGCAGCTGGCCTTTGGAGTTCCTTGAACACATGTGCATGACATTTGTTCTTCGTTCCATAGGGAAACTATTAGCATTTATGCACAAGAAGAGATAATTTGATTTGTTCTTTGGAGACTGAACATAAAAAAGGAAAAGTATTGTCTCTACAGAGAGATTGAGAATAAAAACTACAAAAACTCCTCAAAGAATAATTGGACTCGGAGCTGTTGGATATCTTGACTTTTAAGAAAGCAGTATATGGACAGTGTCATGGGCATGTAAGTGATCATCACCACTATGAGGTCATTAGAGAATATTGAAAAGAAGCTTCAATACATGCCTTGTGGCAATGAAAAACAATAGCCTCGCTGTTCATGGGCTATTGTCTTCTAGCAAGATACTGTCAGAAATGAGGCAATGAAGATAAAGAGAATGGAAGTGTTTATTAGGCTCCCGATTGCACTTGATGGTACAATGACAACACATGGAGTCAGAGCTGGGACAGAGGCCTTGCGCATAATTTATACATCCTTGAAGTTGCAATTATCCCACAGCAACAAAGGAGACTTCTCTCTAACCCAGTGGTTCTCAGCCTGTCGCGTATCAGATATTCCCTGTGTCGAATACTCATATTAAAATTCATAGCAGTAGCAAAATTACAGTTATGAGGTAGCTATGAAATAATTTTATGGTTGGGGTCGCCACAGCATTAAAGTTGTGTATTATAAAGAAAACAGCTGTGTTGCAGGGTTGGGAGGGTCGTGAACCAGTGCTCTAACCAAATGGCTAATGCACTGGCAACTTAGCATTATAAAGAGAGTCTAGGACTACAAACCCAAGGTGGATAAAGGAAATTTACTTTATTTAATTTACAGCAATGGGAAGGGCTCATCGGCCTCATAGGTCCAATCAAAATCCATCTCTGAAGGACATGGCCACAGGAACTGAAACAGGAACATTGGCAGCAGCCACAGAGGAACACTGCCTACTGGACTGCTCCATGGCTCGCTCAGCCTGCTTTCTTACGTAAGCTGGAGTGACCTTCACGAGGTGGCACTGCCACAGTGACTTGGGCCCTCCCTCTTACTAGAAAATGCGCCCACAGACTTGCCTGCAGGCCGATCTGATGTAGGCATTCTCTCAGCTGAGGTTTCCTTTCCCCCAGATGACTCTGGCTTGAACAAAGCTAACAATAAGAAAAATCAGGCAGCGTGCAACTGATTCTCCCATGCGTGTCCCAAGCAACAGCCACTGCAGACACTTTCTGGTATAGCCGTGGCTTTGAAGACATCTCGCTTTTCTTCTCTGGCCATGGGCTTTCTCTGACACCTTTGAAGTACACTCAGTTTAAGGAGGTAAAGCACAGAAACAGGAACCCAGCATCTCCGTGTAGATCTCACCCAGTCCATCCCCCTCCCTTCTCTTATTTACTGCTGTATTTGCTGAGGCCACGCCCCCAAACACAGCCCGCTTCCAAATCCTTCTGTCTGGTCTTACTTTTGAAAAACAAGTCAAAAGCATTGATGGCATAAAACTATGATACTGATGTCTTGTGCACGTAAATGAAAACAAAATGTATACCAACAGTATGACCTTAGGTGGATCGACGATGATCTATGAATTTCCTATTATCCAAGAAAGAATGTAAGTATCAACTAACTTTAGACTTTGATAAGTCAAAATTCTTTACTGTAATCTCTGTTTCTCCTCTCTGCATCACACCCCTAGCCTTTCATTCCTGCTCATTGGAACTGTGCACATGTTGCTGATTCTCAGTTTTGTCTTCTTGGGAAACCAGGCAAAGATAGCACACTTAGTGTTGAGCAAATCACTCTGTCTCCCTTTCCTGATCTGTTTCTGCCGTTTAATTTGTTTTTAAGATCATTTTCACTTAACGTTATTACTTATGTATTTATGTTCTAAGTTTTAAGAAAACTTTCAAGTCTTTTTGCTTGTCATGTGTCTCCGGCTTACGTAAGAAAGCGGGCTGAGCGAGCCATGGAGCAGTCCAGTAGGCAGCGTTCCTCTGTGGCTGCTGCCAATGTTCCTGTTTCAGTTCCTGTGACCATGTCCTTCAGAGATGGATTTTGATTGGACCTATGAGGTCGATGAGCCCGTCCCTTCCCAAGTTGGTGTGGATTTCATTGCTTATCACAGCAACTGAATACAAACCAGGGCGGTTAGAGAACATCTGTTATAAAGAACATATGGGTGTGTTCAGGTCATGTATGTTGTTTTTCTCTTTCTCATGTTTCAGTTTGTCGCTGTCCTCAGTTTCTAAAAAATGAGCCAAAATAAAGGTGAAGACCGTTTTTTGCCCTTTGAGACCAATTAGGAGGACATGCCTCTCAGGGGGCGCTCGCGGGGTGTTGAACATGGCTAAAGTCAGTGTTACCGCTAATAATAAGTGTTCCTTCTGGTTTGTTGGTTGTCCTATGAGCAGGCATGTCAGAGTTTGGTGTGACCTGGGTTTCTGACACTTGTGACACCCCTCCCTGGCACACTTGTATTGATTAAAGGAAGGATTGCCAGTCAAGCAGCTGGCTACACTGCCTTTATTTCAGCACCACATACTTTGAAGGCTCTGCAGGTCCCACCAAGACACTGCACAGCTGGAACCCCTTGCCACGGGTGCATGGGTGCCAAGGGTCTTGTTCCATTCATGACTGTTCCAAGAGCTTGAACTTTCCAATGACCATATACTCCGGGTCAGAGGGCATGGATGTACTGCCCTTGGTGGCCTAGCACTGTTGTGACTGGTGCAAAGGGGGCAATGCCATGATTGGTGTAAACACAGACCTTCATTTGTGTAAAGCTCTTCGCCGATCGGGGCAAGCACCACTTTCCTCGGCTAAGCAGGCTGTTCGCTTTACTTCGTGAGCTGGCCAGGAAACACCTTCCTTCGCCGCCCACCCTGGTGCTAACCGCTGTTGTTGAATATTATTTTAAGGTGTGTTCATTTTGTTTATGCTCTGGAACACTTGTTTAGCGATGCAAAGATGTGTCTGATTGAATGAACTTCATCTGCGGTCAGGAGGCTGCCTTGTAGGGAGGAGCCAGGAGGAGAAGGGTTTATAAGGAGGGGCGAGAAGCAAGCGGACTTCTTGGGAGAGGAGGTAAGCTTGGAGGGCGGCTTGCCATTCAGCCTCCCTGAGGAGCAGAATTCTGCTTCAACCTTTGAATCTTGAGTTCTTTTGAGGGGCGGAGGTTGAGATAAATTCCTTTTGTAGCTTTGAAAGGTCGGTGCCTGAGGGCTGTGTTGTGGTCAGAGTTGCATTTGCTGACCAGAAGGATAGCCATAGTTTAAAAGGCAGGCAACAATTAAAAAACCAACCAACCAACCAACCAAACAAACAAAACAACAAACAGCATTAGATTCAAGGCAAGTTTTCCTTTGAGTTTTCACGGAGCAGGTTGAGCTTAACATGAAGGAAGAGGTGGCTGAGCCACCCAGGAATTGGACCTATAGGAGGAGCTGGTAGCCTTGGCGCCAGCAGGTTTGTAGTAGTGACAACAGGAGCAGAGCAGTGGCAGCAGAGAAACAGCGGCGACGGTGTGGTCAGAGTTTGCGGTGGACTGGCATTGGTGATGACAACAGAAACAGTAGCAACTGGGGCCTGATTGACCAGGGTTCTTAGACACCATAGGTAGGGGAGTGGCGACACTGGCAACTATCAAGGACTGAGTAATTCTGGCTTCCTGTGTATCCTGCAGATTCATTTATTACAGCCACACTTTTGGTTTTAAGTGAGTGGGCTTATTAAGTACATGTCAAGCAAAAGTTGTAAAAACAAATATCAAGTGGTAGACGGACAGCAACAGATAGTAAAACATCAAATCGAGCACTTACAGCCTTCAAAATAGTAGCCGGAAAGAACACACATTACGTATTAGTTAATTTTCTGTTGCTCTGGTAAGACACCATGGCCACAGCAAATTATAGAAAAGAGAGTTTATTTGAGGCTTAGAGTCCATGACAGTGGAGCAGAGGCAGCCAGTAACTGGTGGCTGGAGCAGGAGAGCAATTGAGAAGTCACGTCTTGAATTGCAAGGGGGCGAGTCTTGACTCTCTCAAGTCCTGCTCAAGGTGTCCTACTTTCCCCAGCAAGGCCACAACTCTGAAACCTCCTCATACAGTGTCACCAACTGGGGCCCAGTATTCAAATGTGTGAGAAAATGGGGGACATCCATTCAAACCACTACAGGTGATATAATTAAATTGGTGACATCCATTCCCCAATGGATCCCATTCCTCCATCCTCATCACCTTATAGAAACTGTAAGTTTCCTATCCCACCGCAGGCACTTTTAGGGCATGGGATTAACAATGATAACACGTTTTCGAGGACAGAGTATCTTTAATATCCTTAGTCGCTTGCTGTTTTCCTGCTTTATTACAGGGTAAGGGTCCTGCCTGCCCCAGGACAGAAAGTTTGAGAAGTTACTTGAAATAAATGTGCTTGGTTCTGAGAGGTGGGAGGGCCTCCTAACTTCCGGAGTTTACTTTCAAGAGGCTTAAACGGCAAATGAAAATTTACTAACGTAAGGTCTATTGTAGTAGGCTTATATAGGAACTTTAATGCTTGTCGCTGCTGGGTAAAGGTCTCTGGGTGGGGGTGGGGTGAAGTTCTACCTGCTGCCGCTCCTTGTGGTCTGTTTATTGCCTCTCATCGTGATTGCTAGAAGTCAAGTGTTTTGAAAATTGGCAAAGGACTAGTGCTGGGTGAATTTATCCTTGACTTATGATTTCTATTTGAGTTGCACCAAAGGACCCCAGAAAGTTAACTGGGAACAATTTCACAGGGAGTTTTAGTGATATGAGTTATGTCCCCCCCTCCCATTGACGCTCGTGCCCAGGTGATGGAGCTGTGCATGGCTTATATTATGGCCACTCTGTTTATGGATCCGTTATGCTGGTGTCGAGCTTGGAAAAAGCAGAAACTAGTAGTTTAGGTGCATTCGATGAGTTGGTTTGCTCGTTGAGCTTGCCAGTATCTCCTCTGTTGTTTTCTATGTGGTGTGCATTGAACGTGACGTAAACCTTTGCATCGGTTGTCTCCTCTGTCACAGCTGTGTTCCTGTACTTCTTCCCCAGACACCCTTGTCTTTCATTCTTCAGAGCGGTCTCATGAGTTGCTCTTTCCTTTCTCTTGTTGGAAGGCTTGCCTGACTATGGAATGGGAACACAGCAGGGACCAGTATTCTTGTCTCTTTGGGCTCAGACGGAAGCATTCCAAGAGAATGTGGCATAGCTTTTGATTCACTGTGTTGGCTTTGGAGAGCATTTAGAAGAACTTCTCTCAACCCTTCCCACCACCATGGCTATTTCTAAAGACAAAGCAAATGAGCGTGAAGCCTCTGATAGTTGCTAGGCATATTTATTGTGATTATATATTCGCTTTGATTGAGAAAATAAACAGGAGTCGATCCACAGACATCATGGAGCAATTACATTCTCATTCCAATCAATAGAAATCTGTATTTCCATTGTCAGTATTATTATACAGTATTGTCAGTATTAGTCTGATACTACATCCAACTTTCAAAGGAGCTGGGTATTGTATTTTTTCCCATGTAACCTCAGAAAACCCCTGCAGGTCCCTTTGTTGACAACCTAATATATACTGGGTGTTCTTGTCTCTATGCTATTCTGTCTTGTCTGCTTACTGCCTCTGGTTCTGGGAACTGAGTATAGCCAGTTTAATATTAAGTTATCATGTTCTAATATGATGCTTGAAATAGGTCTTCTATTCACCAGCTTGGGAATTTTCATCATTGCTTAGGTCAGCTAACATTCCCATTAGCTGTCCAATTGTCACTTGCCTCTAGGAATAAGACTGTCTATTCACCACTGATACAGACTCCCATGGGCAGAGGCCCTTCCTGTATCACTTTGGCCTTATTTATAACAGGGAATGTATTTGCATTGACTCTAATGAGCAGCTCTGTCACCTGTCCTTTGCTTGTCTGAAGTCATATCATCTATACAGACATCTAGAAGTTTGAGCTCCTGAAAGCATCCCCATCAGATGGCAAACAGCCTCCCCGAGTTTCCCAATGTCCAGAGCACACTGGTTATTACTTCAGTGTAGGCGAGTCCTTCATTCCTTACCATGGAAACACATCCAGCATGTTGGCTCCCAGCCTCATATAATTCAGCTCCAATCCACCTAATTGGAAATTCTTGTTCATTCTTCTAAAATCAGTCTGGCACAATTGAGCCTAAAGCTTCATTTGACTGTGGATTATATTATTGAAGTCTTCAATTCTTGCTAAAAGTATAAATATTTATAAATTAGTTGAAAAGCTGATGATAGGATTTCCTCCATCACATACACAGATTCTTTCAGCCTTGTCACAGATTATGAGGGCACTATTATATTTGTCTAAATATGCCTGACAATGGTTTCATTCTGGCCCCTTTTGTTCTTAAGTAGTGACTGTTTTCTCAAGAAAGGGTGCTTTTGTGTAAGGAAGCAGTAAACGTTCAGTCCTTGCTTAATAATGTAGGAGTTGCATAATTGAGGGTGCTGTTCCAAAAGATGAGGTGTCTGTGAGGCTGCACAGAGAAACTGATAGAACTAGCCCTCTGGCCTTCTCATGTCCCCCTCCCTTGTGGACAGCTGCTTCTCTGCCCATTGTGGTTAACCTGACCTAGAATGGAATTAACATCTAAGAAAAAGTTTCAATCAAATCCTAAGCAATACGACTTGCGTGTGTTGTGTGGATTCATATGGTTGTGCTTGTGTGTATGTGTTTATGTGTGTGTGTACTCATGTGTATATTTACACATGTGTGGAGGCCAGAGAGAGTGACCTCAGGTGTTGCTTCATAGGCATAAGCAATCTTAGACAGACAGACAGACAGACACACACACACAGATTGAGAGATTGAGATGAGCAGGTCTCTCATTGGTCTGGAACTTGCTTGCCTACAAACTACATGGGTTTGCTTGTTTTCACATCACACCCCCCAACACAGGGATTAAAGATCCTACCACACCTGGCTATTTTTACATGGGTTATGGGGATTGAACTCATCTTTATGCTTGCAAGGTAAGCACGTACAGTGCTTAAATTATTAAGTTTAAAGTTATCTTCCCTTTCCCAAGCAATATCACTTATAGAAAGATATTTTCTGCTTCCTTTCTAGTATTGCATTATTGGCTTGCTTCTCTGTAGCATGGAGATGCACCAGCCATGTCTCATACTGTGGAACTCTAGCTGGTCCTCTTGGGATTCACCATTGCATTTGTGCCAAGACCCCGGATCCTCCAGACTGCTCTCAGCTAGTGACTAAGCATGGCAAGGCTCATTCTTATAAGATGTGGGACTGTTCACTTAGGTTTATACCATAGCCCGATACTTGTCCAGCCAAAATTTTCTTCCTGTGTATCTCCTTTATCAGGTACCTGACTCACATCAGGCAGAAGCTTTTCTAGCAGTATTTCCTTCCCCAATACATTTATTTACTTATTATATTTGTTATGTATTGTTGTTTAAGAAGCTGTGCATTAAGAAGTCATCTTCTCCATTGTGCCAGGCCCTGTGTGGCCTTGAACTTGACCTGACTGGTGAGATGAGGGGATGGAGAGGAGAAAAACTGGGATTGGGCGGGCTGTGGCTCTGATGGAGATGCAGCAGGATGTTGGAACATCAGTGTGTTTGTTTATTTTATCCCACTGAGTGAGAAGGTAGGTTTATTATGTGCAGTTGAACTAGGAGAAATTGGGTTAGCTAATCTACGTAGGTAGGAGGCTTCTGCAGGAGAACAGTTGCAGGTTGAAGTCAACCAGGAAGAGGAAGTTGTGGTTTATAGTTTCTTCACACACTGGTTTTAGCTAGGGGCAATCACTAGTAACATCACTTGACCAGAAGAAGGGTTTGTCATTCCTTTGTGCCTCATCTGGGAAAAACCTTGCCATTTCCACTGGTCTGAGGCCTTGACCTCTTGACATGACTGTGTTTATGTCAAAACCACACATCTACTCAGAACTCTGTCCACTTTCTGTACAAAATCAAGCATTTACAATACATTTTTTATCATGTCCCAGTTTCTATAACCAAGCATCTTATAATACATTTTCATCATCTTCTAGTTGCTATCATTGAGCACCTTACAATAATAATTTTTATTACCTCTCAGTAACCATAATTATGGTGTGTTGGTTAGTATCTGTCAGCTTGACACAAACTAGAGTCACCATTGGATGAGGGAACTTTGGAAGCGTGCCTCAAGAAGAGTGGCATTACCTTGGTTGTTGATTGATGTGGGCAGGTCTAGCCCACTGTGGCTAATGCCAGCCCTGGGCAGGGAGTCCCAGGAGTATAAGAAAGGAAACTGAAGGTGAACCTACAGCTCACGCAGTTAACACCTTTCCTGCATGATTTCTGCTTCTGTTCCTATTTGAGTTATCTCTCTGGCTTCCTTCATGGATCAGCTGTGATCTGGCCTTGAAAGTCCAATAAGCCCTCTCTTTCCCCAATTGCTTTTGGTCGGTGTTTTATCACAGCAACAGAGAAGAAAACTGGGCAGAAATTGGTACCAGAGAGTGAGCTATTGCCATGACCATCCTGACCATACTGTTTTTGTGAGAAGTGTGGACATGTTTGGAAATGGGATGGAAAAGTCATTAGTTCTCAAAGCTTAATGCACTCCTCTGTGAGAGTCTGGAAGATAAGAGTGTTGAGAGAAGCCATGACAATGGAGACTTGGCTTGTGAAGTTTCAGAGGGAAGTAATGACTTCTATTTGGGCTGTTCATGCCAATACCTTTGAATTAAGAATTTTTAGTTTCTGGTCAGCTGGGGCTAAAGAATCAACAGTGATTCCCAAAAGACCAGCACTGAAGTGAAACTTTACTTGGATAATTAATGCTGATTAGATGGGGCTATAGAATTGTGTTTATGAGACAGGTGTCATTGGGATGAAGTCTTCTGGGAGGTGTTTTTTCAAAAGCTATGGTCCAGGTTGGGGACTGGACCAGGCTGCACATCAAACTGGAGGCAGAAACTAGGAAGTGTATGAGGGTCTCCCACATGTCACTACTTTTGGAGGCATGAAGGGGTCATGGAGAGTAGTGGAGGCTTGTCACTATGAGGCAGGGTTGGAGTCCCTGCAAAGAAGCTAGAAGGCCATTATTGAAAGTGCAACCTAAGTTGTAGTGGAGACCCAGTATTGTGTAGGAGGAGGAGCTGCTTGTTCGTCCCAGCTGCCCAGAACTAAAGAAATTGTATTAATTAAATCCACTGCTTGGTCCATTAGCTCTAACTACCTATTGTCTAACTCTTACATCTTAATTTAACCCATTTCTATTAATCTATAAGGTCGTGGCCTGCCAGCAAAAACTCAGCATGTCTGACTCCAGTGGCTCCATAGTGTCCCCTGACTCAGCCCTTCTTCATCCCAGCACAGCCTAGCTTTTCCCGCCTCTTTCTGTTCTTCCCTGCCATAGGCTCTAAGCAGTTCTTTATTAACCAATAAAAGCAGCACACAGACAGAAGGACCTCCTACACCAGTATTGAAGGTGTCATGTAAGCAGAGCTGCCCAAGTCTTTGGAGTCCGTAAAACCTTAAATGAATCCTAAACTTTAGGCATTGAGCTATTTACACTGTCATGTTTGATTTTTTGTAACTGTGCCCTGTTTCTTCCCTCTTAGAGTAAGAAAGTAACTCATTTTTGATTTTATAGAAACTCACAGTTCAGAGATTTTGGATATTTTAAAGAGACTTTGAAATTTTAAGGTGTTAGAATTTTTAAAGACTGGGACTTTTATAGCTAAACCACACCTTATATTGTGATATTAATATGACTTGTAGGGGATAAACAAGAAAGGAAAGGCTATGGTTTAATAGTGGTGTGTTTGCCGGGTGGTGGTGGCGCACGCCTTTAACCCCAGCACTCGGGAGGTAGAGGCAGGTGGATCTCTGTGAGTCCGAGACCAGCATGGTCTCCAAGAGCTAGTTCCAGGACAGGCTCCAAAGCCACAGAGAAACCCTGTCTCGAAAAAAAAAATAGTGGTGTGTTTAGTGTCAAGTTAATTTAGGTCAATTGTGGCAGTTATTTTTTTTTATTTTTTTATTTTTGTCAAGTTGACACAAACTAGAGTTACCTGGGAGGAGGAAAGTTCAGTTGAGAAACTGTCTCCCTCAGATTATCTTCTAGGCATTCTGGTGTGGGAGGACCTGGCCCACTGTGAATAAAGCCATCCCTGACGAGGTGGTCTTAGAAGGTATAAGAAAGGTAGCGGAAGAGGAGCCTGGCAGCATTGACAGCATTCCTCCATGGTTCCTGCCCCTGTTCCTGTTGAGTTCTTTCCCTGAGTTCCCCAGTGATAGATTTCAGTCACTGGGATTTACAAGCCAAATAAACCCTTTCTTCACTGAGCTGTGTTTTACCCTCTTCTTGGAGTCTCTTCTAAGCTGACAATCAAGACTAGCTAGTTCTTAGGTCTCACCTAAGGCTCTTATGCAGAAGGACCTAGAGGATTTAGCGTTTTATGCACTGGTTTCCTGGTTCCTTAGTTGCTTGCTGACTCTTGACTGGAGGCATTGTTGAGTCCTTTGCGGCAAGGCTCTCCCACTGCGGTGGTTTGCTTTAGTAACGTGAGTCAAAAGGCATTTTCTGGCAAGCTTTCAACATTTCCTAGTTTAATCACAGAAATAAAAACTCATTTACTTTTTCATATTTACTTGTCAAAAGAAAATCATTTGGCAGGCCTGAATATAAATAGAGGGGATTATGTAAGTTTTGACAGCAGGAAGAAAGGGCAGTTGGGAGTGGTCTTAGAAACTAACCACTGTATACCTCCAATGCCATCTTGATATCTGCTTGTCAGAGGATGCCAGTATCTTTAAAAACAAAAACAATTTGTAAGAAATAGTGTTGTTTATTAAGATACTTTCACCTAACAAGTATCTTCATTAACATAGAAAAAAGCTTCATTGAAAGAAAAAGAAAAAATATATTTTGACAAATTGAACAGATTTTATCTGAGCTTCCCCTTCCTCACCCATCAGTAACAGCAAACAAAACTGAGTCAGACTAACCAATTCATGATCCAGGTAGCACTCGGAGCTAGATGAGTTTCGAGTTCCACTCCGCCTCTCTGGGCGGTGAGAACTGGCGAATACTGATAGAAAGGGTGGCAAAATTTTGATGACAGACATTTTCCCAATTTTCGCAGTCTCGTTATTTAGCTGTCTATCCCCTGGTTGAAGCTCAGGTCCTTATAGTTGGTTTATACCTGCCTCCACCTTACAAAAGTTAGATTTCTCAGGTAGGATGCCATTAGTCTGCAGTTGTTGTATGTATGTATGAACGGAAAGAGAGGTGATGAAAAATAGCCCAAGGACTCTGGCCTTGTCTATATGACTTCTATTCCAATGTCCCCAAAGAGAGAGAATTTTAAAGCAATATTTTGAATGACATTAGGCATTCTCTCACCTTTACTGTCATAATATTTTCTTTGGTAATTACATACTTCATGTCTAGCTTTGGGCAAGGACAGGCAACTTACACTAATCAATAAACTACTTCAATGATGGCGACTGTAGTGGGGTAGAGTTCAAACGGAAGCCACTGTAGGCAAGGCTGGCACTTTCTTCACTTAGCTAGGTCTAAAAGGCTGCAATTCATCTCTCCGTGTATAAGGAGAATCTGGTTTGTAACATCTGGACAAATAATTATTTCAGAGCAATTCCTGACACCAGGAACACACTCTTTAATAGTGATGTGAAGGCATGTGGGTTTGTGGAATTAAAGGATCGTATGAGGATAAAACCGTGCCACAGGCTTTATTTGTTCTGACAAAAGAGCATACTGGGTTAGTACTGAAAAATTGGTTTGAATTTCTACAACAGATTTAAGGTCAATCATTTTACAGGAGGCGAGTAGAAGCCACAGAAATATTCACTCAGATATTTTTGAATGGAGAAAGCAGGACAAAGCAGTGGACTCCTCCCTTCCTTCTTAATAAATAAGTGGACAGTAGAGTCGAGCCAGGCTTAAGCTCTAGCACCCGGTTCAATCATCTGGTTTTTCTATTACAATGTGTCTATTTTGGATCTCAGCCATCCCGGAGGGCATTTGACAAGTTGGCAGGGTTTCAGAGAAAAGTGTCTGGCATTATCAAAGGAAAGGTAAAAGCTATGTAAGAAAATCTAGGTGTAATTTCATAAGGATATGGGATTTTTATTTATATTTTCGCTCTGTCTGAAACAGGCATTGGAAGGACTAAAACGCTGAAAATAGGAAAGGCTAAATTCTATCTGACTCTCCAAGGCAGGGATTGAGGATTATTAAAGGAAATAGTGAAAGTTCGTTGTGTGTGACAAGGAAACGTGGGCCAGCTGCAGCCTTCTAGAATGCACCCAAAGTAATCCTAGCTGGGCTCCTGGGAGCAGCTTGACCTGGGTAGTAATATCCAGCTCAAAGGTAGAATCTCTGCTATTGCATTACTCTGTGGGTTGGCCCCAGGCACAAACAGTTGACAATGGCAAGTCTTTGTTATTTCCTGTAGCTGACTCCATATTTCTGAGGGCTGCCTCATGTGGAAGGCTGCTAACATCTTTTATCTTCTTCAAGGCTCTGGGGAGTCTGATAGGAATTTTCACACTACAGTATGGACATCTTGCAAAATAAGCCTGCTGTGGGATATGTGTATCCGAGCCAAGTGTATTCATCTCTGGCTGTTACCTGTGGGTTCAGGCTGGCCCAGGAATGTCTCTCCATGTGACTACAAAATCCTCATATGGGACACAGCCCACTTTGTGAGGTGAAAGATTCAGGGCTAAAGTGATAGAGAAAAAGCTCATAAGTATAGACGAAAAATTTCATCAGGTAGTGCCTATAAATGATAGATGAGAGGTGGGGTTATTTGCCTTCTATGAGGGCTTTTGCAATATGTTTGATATTAGGAAATATGTTCCCTTCATATTTTGAAATTTGAAGTCAGGTCTCATTCCTTAAAGCTCTGTTACCCTTGGCTCCAGAGAACACCAGCTAGGAGGAGAGGGCACAGGTTGTAGGCTATAGTTGATCTTAGCCTTCAGGATAGTTGAGAGGCAGCTAGAGCCCTCGGGATACTCACCTATGGCCACAAAGCTTTGATCGTGAATATGCAACACTTTGGACAAGTCTGGGAGGCACTGTTTGTTCATGGCTGTCATCTCTCTAGGCCACGTTGGTGTCTCCAGACTTTCAGGGACAGTCAAGGTCACAGATGTGATTGTTTTCTGTGATTTTCTTCACTCCATTAATTCTTCATTGGCTTCTGTCTAGACATAAAAAAATCATGTCACTTCTGAGTTCTTAACATTTTTATGTTAAAAAAATATCTGATCTGGCATCATTTACTTTCTAGTAGTGGCAGATTGCTTTCGTTTTCTTGTTGCTCTGATGTGATGGTGTTTTAGTCAGGTTTTCTCGAGGGACAGCATGAAGAGGGTAGGCGTGTGTGTATGCGTGTGTGTGTGTGTGTGTGTGTGTGTGTGTGAGTTTACTTTAAGACGATAATAGCCAAATCATACCCGAGTCACAGTACTGGGTGCCTGAGCTGTTGTAGAATATCTGTCTCTCCCTAAGTGTGTCTGGCCTGTGTCACTCAGCTCACAAGACAGGGTTCCTCAGTAGTCCCAAAGTGGCACCAGAAGTCCAGAAATTCCCTGAAGAGTCAGAAGTCCCTGTTCAACTGTGAAAACTAGGAAACGCTGATTCTGATATCAGATCAGGAATCAGCAGCGGACCAAGAGCAGGCAAATCACTTCTGTGGCCAGAGGAAAGACCACCCAGGTCAAAGGCAGATGAAACTCCCTTCTGAAATACCCCCTTTCTATAACTGTGCTGCTACTTGAAGGTCCAGCCCTCCCACACCGATAAAGGTAAGCAGGACAGTTTTTAAGGTGAGGTTCCCTACTGAAGTGATTCTAATTTTTGGCAAGTTGACACTAAAACCAACCGTAATAGATGGTGATTAAACACCTGGTAAGATCAAGGTCTTAAAGGAAAAGTTTGTTTTGATTTATACTTCAGAAAAAAAAATGGCATTAACTGTCTGTCCTCTTCCATCCCTTCCTCTTGCCCCTCCCCCTTTTAGCTTTGTCCTTCATGGCCACTGGATTCCTCTGTCACAGTATCTTCTCTGTGAGTCTGTGGCTTAGAATAAAATCTCTAAGATCCAAGAAAAACCTTTTCTGAATGAAAGTGTTCCTCCTGTAGGATGAGCCGAGGACTTAGACATTGACAATCTCAGAGTCCGGGTTCCATTATCCCCAGGAACAAAATATTTTACAGAGGGAAAAATGGCTTAATATTAAAAAGTATTATGTAGACTGGGAGATGGCACAATGGCTAAGAGTGCTGTCATATGACTATGACGGCCCCAAGTTTAATTGTCATGTGGCTACATAGAAAGGCATAAGGCCTGTGCCGGAGGGTGGGACAGGTCAACTCTATAAGCTTGCTAATCAGACAGACTGACCAAAACAGCCGGTTTCCAGTTCAGTTAGAGACTCTGTCTTCAGAGAATAGACATAGAATAGTGAAGGAATTCATCTGAAGCTTCCTGGCCTCTACTTGCTCGTGCACTGGGTGTGCCTATACGCTCATGTGCACACACCCTGTGCACCGCACAAATACAGTGTTCACCCCCATGTACCCACACTCCCATTCACTCTGCACCCCTCATTCAAGGAATTAGTATAGTTCATCAGCCTGATGAGTTTAAAAGTGAAGTATACGTCTATATGACATATACATACACATGTGTGTTGTATACGTACACATACGCACAAACGTATGCACCTATGTATTGCAAGCCAACATTAGATGAAAAGCTCAAAACAGTGGATCTTTATAGTATCACCTCTTAACACAGTAAGCATTTGCTAACTCTTGTGATCACTTTTGATATAGGAGACGAGTTGCCAGTGTGTCAAAGTGCAAGCATTCCTTTAGCAGCAAGGCAGCACTCTAGATGCATAGCTGAGCCTCCCCCTCACTCCAGTATCCCAACCAAGTTCCAATGACTTTATGTATTTTGAAGTAGTATTTTAAATGGGAGAATTAGATGAGTTATCTTTTACCTATTCAATATTCTAAAAACTACTACTACTCACCACACACACACACACACACACACACACACACACACACACGTGCTCACAGATAGAGGAAAAGTAAGTAAATTAGTCATTTTATGGTGTGTGTGTGAGAGAGAGAGAGAGAGAGAGCAGAGACAGACAGAGAGAGAAGGAGATTACAAACTTTGTGGGCAGGAAAAGATGGTGCTGAGGCAGGTACAAAACTGAAATGGCCAAGATCATGTAACAGAGAGGTTTAGGGACAAGATCCTTCAGAGGAAGCCACATCTGCCCCTCATTAGCACTGGGGCTTCAATACACAACGACTGAAAAGGTTAACAGAATGGGCTGTCCGTGTTTTCAGGATGAAATACATGGCCCAGCAGCTTGCAGGGTGAAGCACTGTTTTCCCAGGCTCTCTTCTGTGGTCATAATAAGATCAGAGGGATCAGAGATTTTGAGTCCTGCTTCCTGTTAATATGAAGGGAGGATATGATGTGTCTTAGCAAATGGATTCACATGTTTTAAATCTCAGAATGGGGGCATCCTAATATTACTCTATGATTTTCCAAATGAAAGGCAAGAACCTAGAGGAGAACTCTTAAATTATTTGCCTGCTACTAGCCTGGTGTATCTTCAAATACGGTGAAGCCTGTGTTGGATCGTTTGCTTCAAAGCAAGCCAGAGCAGGGCGGAAATATTTCTACCCATCTGCAAAAGATGACTTAGTGAAGTTCTATTAGAATCTCAAAAGACATTCAGGAGGACTCAGCTCTAAAGTACGAGCTACTGGGAAAGCATTCTACAGTACTTGTGTTTGCAGACATTATTCCTCTACACATGGCTTGAGCACACGCTGCTCCACGTTATCCTAGAAACCATCTTAACCTCCTTACATAGGAATTCATTGTTTAAAGGGCCCGAGTCTTTGCCACTCATTGTTCATTTGCTGGCCTTCTCTACTCTCAACCTCACAATTTCAGAGAAGACGTGAAAGATGAGAGGGGAAAGGGCATGAAGAGAATTCCTGGCCTTGCGTAACCCTAGACAGTTTTCAGTCTTGTATACGACACAGAGGCTACAAGAGTGGGGCTGGAGCAGGTCTGTGCTCCAAAGTTAGAGTTGTAGCAAGTCTGCAGGGTAGGGGACACTGGGAAGCTTCAAAGAATAAATGAGTAAATCTGTTTAAAAATTTGGAATAGTACTTTGAACTAAACAAGCATTGTCTGTCCACACCACTTTCTCTAAATCTGAATGTTTCAATTTGTACTCATGTTCATTTACTTTTCTGGCAGCTCTGTAAATCTACCTTTTACCCCATCTCGTTCTGTGAGGTGGTCTCACTGGACCCAGAAAGTATTGGAGGGTTCTCGGGTCAGAGAACAGAAAACATCTTATCTAGCCATTCTCCACCACTCCCCACCCCCCAGCACCTACATTATAAGTGGACAAGGATATGTCAAGGTCTCAGGTACATGTCTAGGATGGATACTCAAGAGGACGGTATGAATGCAGTGCCCAGACTTGAGAAATCTTTGCAATTGTGTCCGCGATGGTGACCTTTGGATCTGGATTTGCCTGCTGAGATGGACACTGCTCCGCCGAGAGTGGTGAAGAGAACATGCGAGCTTACAGATTCGGTCAAGGGCTTTGGTTTAGCACAGGGATTACAGCATCAGGACCACCATCAGGAGCAGACATTCAGAGACCATGGCATGCATTGCAGAATGTGCATCATCATCTCTGGCCGGTATTTGCCAGCAGCCCTCACTCCTAATCCTGGCAATTAAAACTGTCTTCAGACAGTCAAATGTCCTTGGCAAATCATTGCCTGGGGTTGAGAATCACTGATTTAGAGTTAGAGAATAACACAGCCTGATTTACACACTAATGTATATTAAATATGTTAATAATTAATAACATTAAATTATATTAAATATAAATTAAATTATATAATTATAATTAAATGTAAAGTAAATAAAATCATAAAACATATTAGTAATTAATATATATTAAAATTTATTTATATATAAAATTTTGGTCAAATTATAGAAAATGGAGTATAGAGAATAGCAAGGAAATAAGAATGAGGGAACCTTGTTTGGGGTATGGGGTAACAGCCTGGAGTTGGGTAATGTCAGCAGAGAGGCTTACTTAATATTAGTTGTTAATGTTCATTTTTAAGTTTATTAAAAATGATCTTTTGGAGACAGATTCTGTCTACTAAGCCCAGTCCTCAAACTCTTGGCAACCTTCTTCCCTCAGCTTCCCAAGTGTTTGAATTCAGTACCATGCTTGGCTTTTAAATGTTTTCTTTTTCTTTTTCTTTTTTTTTTTTTTTTGGTTTTTTGAGACAGGGTTTCTCTGTGGCTTTGGAGCCTTCGCTGGAACTAGCTCTTGTAGACCAGGCTGGTCTTGAACTCACAAAGATCCGCCTGCCTCTGCCTCCCGAGTGCTGGGATTAAAGGCGTGCGTCACCACCACCCGGCTTTAAATGTATTTTTAACTGATATACTAAACAACTTAGAAAGCATTTATATTACCATCAATGCTATAGCATATGTTATTTTATTTATACATGCATTGTTATAATGTTCAAGCCAGGGTGAACATGCCTATTTTCTCAAATATTTTTCATTGTTCTTTGTAAAAACATGCTTTTTAAGGCACGGTCTTACGGAGCTCAGGTTACATGATACTGTTTGTGAACTCCTGGTCCTCTTGGCTCCTGAGTGCTGGAACTATTAATTTCATTTTTGTGTATGCTTACAAAGGTGTGTGTTATACACATGTGTGAACCCATGAGTGTACACATGAAGGTCAGAGGTCAATGTTAGGTATCTTTCTTGATCCCTATCCACCTTATGTTTTTGGCTTAGCATCTCCCATTGAATCAAGCACTCACCGATTGATTACACTGGCAAGGCATCTCTTGAGCCCTGGGGGCTCCACCTGCTTTCACCTCCCCAGTGCTGGCTTAAAATACCTGTACCATCATCCCTGGGATTCAACTCAGGACCTCATGTCTATTCAGCAAATATTTTATCCACTGAGCCATCTTTCCAGCCCTGGATTTTCCATTTCCTTTATGGTAGAAGCTTTTAAGTTCTGTTTTTTGAGCTGTGTAGCATACTGTTATTACCCACAGCCAACTTACTGTGCAACGCCACACCTCAATGTCTTGTTCCATTTAACGGCAGCGCTGCCCATCGATCAGTCTTTCCTATGTAGTGAATCTATTATAAGGTGGCATACAGCTCCCAGCACACAGTAGGGACTGAATTAGTGGATGCATGACAGTGTTCCCGTGACGTCACTGCCTCCACGAGCAGCTTGAGGATATAAAACCTTAGACTTCCATTGGGCTAATGAGCTATAACTGACAGTGTCTGGCTGTTGGAGGCTGGTACTTTTTAACAGTGAAGAATAGTCAGTCCTTAAGAATCCGTGAATGAAGAAAAGCCATCCTCATGTATAGACTCAAACTTTGGGAGGGTTTCTTTGAGAGGAAGTTCCCAAATCAATAAAGTCCCAAATTTGTGCTCCTGCTTTAGATGGAACCTATTGCTAAATCAGATTATTGAGGAGCAGGAGAAGGCACTACATCTCTCTTTCAAGGGGAGATGACTATTTCCAGCAGGGGATCAAAATCATCTTTGTGTGCCTTGCCACCCCAACCACACTCTGAGTACCATAGCCTTTTCAGTTGAGTTGGTTTGGCTATGTGCTGCATTTAAAAATTTATTTTATCTTTTGTTTGAAGTGATTCTTTCCCTTAAGATTTGCTTTAATTTTAGTTATTTGTATGACTGTACATATGACTGGGTTATTTGTACATGAGAGCAGGTAACCGCAGAGGCCAGAAGAAGGTGTTGCGTACCTGGGACTGGAGTTGCAGGCAGTTGTAAGCCACCTGACATGGTGCTCTGAACTGAACTCAGGTCCCCTTTGAGGGCAGAACTCACCCTTAACTGCTGAGTCATTTCTCCGGCCCCTGTTCGGAATGGCTCTAGAAGCTACCCATTGTAAGATGTTCATCTCATCTTTACTGAAGCAGAATTGATGGAACACTGTGCCATAGTCTGGGGGGCTTTTCTGAGGCATGTAGGGCTGTCCTGGAGGTCTCCTAAGAACAGGTTTTCCTTTGCTGTGTCTTTGCCTTCTCCTGCCAACAACAAACAACAATGACAACAATTGTTTATGGTGGTATTTTCACACATTGTCCCAGCTTCAGGGAAAACAATATATGTGAAATATAGAAATTCTAAAGACTTCATCTGAAAAACGACCAATCTTAGGGATGGTTGAGCTCTTCCAAGGTTTAAGCAAAATCAGGATCTACAAATCCACAGGACAGCTGGCTTCAGACAGTTGCTCTCCTGCCTCCTGGCATCTAGACACTTTCTTTGGTGGATTCCACAGGCGTTACACAAAGTGCCTATTAAACTTATTTTTAAGGAGCTGATTTGTGTTAGGGGTTGGAAGAGCAAAAACTGTTGGAAAGGAAGTAAAGATATCAAATGTGGTCACACACTTTAAAACAAAGCAGATAAAGTGGAGGGATTTCCAGGAAACATAGAAAAAGGGTCACGGTCTTTATCAGTGCCTCGGGGGCCTGTCTGGAAGAAAGTGGCGTCATGGCAGCAGTGTTTTTCAGTTATTTGGCCACACACAGTAGACGGAATAAGTGTCAAAATCATATGCTCTTATCTACTTTGTCACTTAAAGTCATAGAGATATACTGTCTGCTTATCTTCTCTATTCCAGCCTCAAGTGAGCAGAAGAAGAGTAGCTGGATCATGCTCTGTGACTCTCGCCCTGCACTAGACTGAAAGGAAGTTTTGCTATTACTTCTCCTGGATAGGGAAACAAGACAGGAATTTAGCAGTGAGTGATATTCACAGTCTGCTTTCTAACATGCTCTAAAAGATGGATGCAGAAACAAATAAATATTGAATATGCCAGCCTTAGTGCTCCCAAATAAATCTTCATTATTTGAGTTCCTGCTTCAGGCCAAAAGAATGTTTTGCAATGTTTATAAATTTTTTTCGTAATCATTTTTTTATTTCTCTCACAGACAGGAACATATAATCCTTGTTGTCATACTGGGGCCCAGGAATCATGATCAGGGCTCTGTTTCCAGTTTAATAAGATGTGTATTTATATTGGAGGATCCCAACCTAATTAATTGTCTTGGAACATAAAATGTGATAGGAACCTACTTCCTTCAACCCTATTTGTTCTTTGGATCCTATGTTGTTCTGGGATGGGCAGAGTGTGGCTAACAGCAAATGTCTGCTGCTAGGAAATCAGAGAGCCTCTGTGTTGTGATGCCACGGTCACTTCAGGAAAAGGGGTTCGGCCACCTTGCCAGCTTGACAATTCCATTACATGGAGAGATGATAGAATAATCCAAATGAGGAAATGGGCTCTGCCCTCTGCAGGGAGAAGAAATATACAAGTTAGCTCCCGTCTTCCAAGGTAAATGGGCCTCCGTGGCATGGATCATAAACCACGTGCCCAGGGGTAAGATATGGCAATGAAACGAACAGAGGACAAGTTGATTCTTTTCCACCCTGATGTCTGTGTACTGATTCTCACCACATATGCAAAGGAGGCTCCAAATCTGGGAATGCAATTCAGGCGGCGTTTTCTTTTTCTCTTATTCCTTTTCTTTTTACTTTTTTGCCAGCATGTCACAAAGTATCTGGGCCAGGTACTCTGTGACTCTTCTACCCTGTTGCATGGCTTGCCACTCTCTGACCCTTGGGTCTCTTTAGAGGACCCTGTTCTAAACCTAGTTGAGACACTTTGTCTCTCTGTTCTCCCAGTTGCTTCTGGTTTTTGTTTTGTTTTGTTTTGGTGGTGTTCTAATATTGGTTTTGTAATGACAGTTACATCTGTAGATCATGTGTCTTGGAGGACATTGATATGACATATAATGTAATAGTTTAAGACATGACCTTTGGAGAGAAAATGTATTTCTCCACTCTTAGCCAAGGGTGGTTCCAAAATATTTGGAAAATTAAATGTGTCAGTTAATTCATTCAGCGTATTTATGTCACTCTTCCCTAAACAATGCATTATAGTAACTATTTGCATAGCATTTACATTGTAAAGATTTAAAATATATGTGTGTGAGTGTAAGAGTATGTTTATGTAAAAATATATATGTCTATATATAATATGTCTATGTATATAATATTTATATAGCTGTATATACCATTACATATTATATGTAGACATGTTATAAATAAATATTTATATTGCTAAATTGTATTATATTACTAAATATAAATATAATATAATATAAATATAATCTCTTATATATTTAGTATATATAGTGTATATATTGATATGTAGAATGTAACATATTCTATATGTAAATACAATATACTTTTATATAGGGGACTTGAGCAACTTTGTATTTGATCATCCTAACATTGATCCTGTCTGGGTGATACTGAGACATTAGTATGCAGTATTAATAAACAATATTAGTATATTGTTAATGCCTCTGTTACCTAATAGTCTATATAATTTATTCGGGCTACAAATAATTTTGTTATGCTTACTACAGAATTTTCTTTCTGTTTTGTTTTTTAGCAATGCTTGTCACATGTGGTCCAAAAAATTGTCCATTTATAAATACACACT
Organism: Dicrostonyx torquatus; assembly: GCA_028555095.1. Lineage (NCBI taxonomy): Eukaryota > Metazoa > Chordata > Mammalia > Rodentia > Cricetidae > Dicrostonyx > Dicrostonyx torquatus. The sequence goes on from JAQHUG010000074.1 coordinate 1,755,902, forward strand.
TCTTACCCACCTTGTTTGCTGCTATCTAAATGAACAATTTAAAAAAGTTGTGAAACCTATATCTCCAGCTAGAAAAAAATTGATGGTGGTAAGACTGAGCTGTGCCGGGCTCTGCTCCCCCGACTTGGGCTTCTCATCTTAATTCGTTTCTGAATTTAAAAGCCACAGCTCTGTGATCTTGACTGTAGGACTTTGGTTTTAGAAATTGAGAACAGCTGTCTGTTACCAGAATTCACTGTTCAATGTTCATGGAATGTATATTGTATTTTCTCTCTGACCTCATTGGAAGCCTCTGGAAGAATACTGCACACCTGTCTGTCAGTTTCAGGATAAACAAGAATGATCAAGAAACTTTATTTCACAACTAGTCATATACCGAGTTCAAGTTTAAATTTCACTATTTCACATAGCTTTATTGAAGACAGCAGTTGACTGCAGGCCATGGATGGGAAGTGATTCACATTCAAGTTCCAGTAAGGATGTAACTTGACCACCAGACAAAGTCTATGAAAGCCAGTAAGTCTTTGTGAAAACTTAACCCAAACTTGGATCTGCTATAAAATATACAAACGGAGGGGAGAATGAACACTCTCACTTTGGGATTCTGGGGTGGAGAGACATGTGCTCATATTTAACAGACTTTAACAGTGACCTTCTGGACTCATTTCTTCTCTCTCTAAAACAGAACCAAAGAATTCTTCTGTGACCTAGGAATGACTTTCTGTAAATGTACATTTTACTGATAAGTTATAAATAGTTGATGGTGATTGTAAATTAAAACCAGAAGTTATATTTGGAACATGGAAGAGATAAATAAGTTGAGTCTCCAAAATTGAGCATCTTAACCTGCCTTATTACATGTCCCATCCTTGATTCTTCAGGGCTACTCTTGGGCTGTGATTGGAACTATTCTTAGCGGAGCCCAAGTCCGCTCTGGTTGCAGGAGTCCGAGCATTTGCTCTAGCAGTTTCTCAGTCACTCAAACTGTTTACATTGAAACTCCCACTCTGGCTCTCACATTAATAATCATTAATGATGTGAGACTTAAAAGTGGAGGCTAAAGTCCTAGGGCATTTGGAAAGATTTCAGTAGATTGAAATGTGGTCCCAAGTGTAGCTCACTCCATATCAGGGCTGCTTATAGAGCTTGCAAGGGATAAATAATCACATCAAAGGGCTGAGGAGGAGCTTCAGCCTGGAAGTAGCTGGATGTGCTAATGAGTGATGGAGAATAGGGTTGAGATAGGGAGGGATGTTAGAAATGAAGGCTCATGGGCTTCAGATATTGGTCCCTCTACGCTGTTCAGAGTTACTGTAGTCTGAAAGAAGTATCAGTCGCTTGCTGAAAGTTCGGGCTTCAGTTTAGATCAAGCCTCTTCTATTTTCTTGTTTGCAAGTGTGACTTTTGGTAAATTATTGGTCTTCTCTCTTAGTTGTCCCAACATTAAAATGGGGTTATTAAAGTATTATGTAGTATCAATACTAAAGGATCAATAACTGGTACATAGTAGATGCTCAATGAAAACACACTTTATATAAGAGTAACTGTAAAAAGTGGTTTAATGCTTTTACCTTATTACTTAGTTGCGTTACAAATAAGTAAAGTTAATTCTTTTTTAAAAGTTGTTTTCACATGTGAAAGAGAAAACATTGACACTATAGATTTCAGAAATAAAGTGAGTTAATATTTATAATGTACAAGCATATTACCTGTTGTAGTTCATGCTAACTTTAATTACAATTAACAGAACAAGCACAGCAGTGGATAATGGTCCCATTGAGCCTTGTTCTGTTTCAATTTAGCTGAAAAAGTGTGTCTGTCCAGACTGAAATCACCCTTTTTGTCCGCTGACTGTAGCATATAAGGAACTAGCCATTAGATCTTGTTCATCAAAGAGAAGCAGAGGCTTTTGGAGCCTGGAAACAGTGCTTGGGAGGAATTTGGACCTTGTGTGTTATGGAAGTGGCTAGTAAGAGCTACTCTTCTCAAACAAATATTGCTTCTTGGTTTTAAAATGCTCCAAGGCAACAGAATATGAGGTTAATCCCCGAAGGCCTAGCAGTTCTGGCATTTTAAAGTGTTCTCAGCATTCCAGTCGTTTGATTTCCTGTCCCATATTTAGTCTGTTAAGAACCCACCAGCACTTGTTCTGCTCAGTACAGACCTTGTTCTGGCTTACACACATCATGGCCCCAGGATATTCTGATCTAGAGCTTCACCTTCTGTCTTTCTCAATTTCTTTCTTGTTGCTGGGATGAAAAATACCCACTAAAAAAGTAACTTAAAGGAGAAAGTGTTTATTTTAGCTCACAGTTATCATGATGAGGAAGACATAGCAGAAAGAACAGGAGGCTTACTGGACACATTGTATCCAAACTCAGAAAGGAGGGCAAGAATAGGAAATAGAGCCAGACTACAAGGCCCAAGGATGCCCCCTGCCCATTGTAGGAGGCCTCTTGTTTGTTCCTGACTGCTCAGCCCAGAAATAACCACTCAGAATCTGGATTAATTAAATCACTGCTTGGCCTTAATTCTAGCTTCTTATTGACTAGCTCTTACTTCTTAATTTAACCCATTTCTATTAATCTGTGTATCGCCATATGGCTGTGGTTTACTAGCAAGGTTCTGTCTGGGCTACATGGCTTCTCCTTGACTCTCTCTTCTTTTTCCCAGCATTCAGTTTAGTTTCCCCACCTACCTCTATTCTGCACTGTCAGGCCCAAGACAGATTTTTTAATAATCAATGGTATTCACAGAATACAGAAGGGAATCCCACATCACCTCCCTTTTTCTGTTTAAATAAAAAGGAAGGTTTCAACTCTAACATAGTAAAATTACATATAACAAAACAGGTATTAAGCAAGAATTAGTATTTTAATATTTATATCTACTTTATCTTCTGTCATAACTAGCAAAAACTATAAGTATAACTCTCTATTCTTTAACTCCATCAAAGACTCCAGAAGGATATAATATTACCTAAGTAAACAGAACGTACATTGTAAGCAACTTCCAAAACTCTATAATTGACAGAGACATCTCACTGCCTGGACAGTCACCAGAAGTCCTTCTGTACTACTGGGGCATCCATCTTCAGCCTGTAGGCCCACAGAATTCAACAGACTTTTTCATGGAGCAGGAATTTGAAGGTCTGTTCTGCCTTATTATGACAAAGTCCATCAGTTTCTTTCTTTTGTGTCCTGCAGAGTGTCTGGCAGACTCTTTCATGTAGCAGAAATCCTGAAGGAATTATCTCACCTTTAGGCAAGTTTGGCAGTCATTTCTTTGTGGGTCATGCAAGTCCATTTCATACAGCATGGCATCAAGCAGTCCAGGCAAGAGCATTTTCTTGCCCAAATGGCTAACAAACTCCATAAGAAACCTCTTTAATGCCCATCACCTTCTTGAAGTAGACTGGTGCTGTCAGGATCAGATTTGTCTCATTGTCATGAAAAGTACTAAGTTATTAAAACATTTTAAATGTCATATTCTGAATGTCCTTGAAAGATATGAAGAATGCTTATCTAACTGAAATATTTATATTTCTAGAAAACCCAACTAACATGACTACACACTTGACTATTATAGATGATTATCTATTAACCTATATTCCTTAATTATACATTACATTTTTAAGTGAGCTGCACAAACACAATACCTTAATCAAGAGCAAAAATATACATATAACAAAATTTACCTTAAATTTGTATCAATAAACCAAGATCCATACCAATGCAAAGTATTCATCTCTATAGCATACCCCCTTTAAATGTAAACAAACATTTATAAACAATCATTTAGGGAATTTGGGTATAGTTCTCTCCAAACTGTTTCCTGCTTTTTGTTGGGTGAAGTAATCTTTGGGGTGTTCATGGTGACCTTTCAGGGAGTCTTGGTCCATCAAATCATATTAGTCTGGAAGAGATCCACAAGTTCTCATCTTCCGTGGAAACAAAAGAAGAAGCTCTTTTCCAAAGCAACCTATCCTTAGACTCAAATTTTGAAGTCAATAAACCTTTAAAAAATATATGTTGGTTTAGCTTAGCAGTCCATGCAATGACATGTCTCTCTGTACTTAGCTCCTTCATAGTCAAAAAATTCAAAGAAAACACAATAATATACATAATCCAGACTGTTTGTGTATATTCCATCTTTATGTGGCTTATTTTTCTTTACTCCTTTTAATCTGTACTTTGTCTTTTTAAAGACTTTGTTTTATTTTTTAAAAAAACCACTTACTAATTTTTATAACTCTCTATATTCTTTCTTCTCTCTCCCAAGTCTACATACATTTTTAAATCACACTGTCTTTTTTGTTTATCTGTAATTGTTTTCTGACCAGTACTGCTTCTTAAAATGTTAAGTGGGTATGGTTAGGGCCAACAGTCCTGCCTGCTTGCTCCACGTAGGCCAGCATGGCAGAGTCGTTTGCTGCCTCTGAGAGCCATGTACATTGCCCCACCTTTAGGTTCATAGCCAATCTATGTTGCCATTAAGTAAGTTGTAGCACTCTGCTCACAGAACCCATTTAAATGCTCTGTAGCCAGACTTCCTGAAAGATTTAGAGCTGTTCGTGCTGGTGAACCAGAGCCCATCTGGGGCAAAATGCAGTTAAACTTTGTTTTTTAGGGTCTAGAATTCCTTTTTAAGCCCTCTTAGGTTTTATGTGGGCTTAGCTAGCACACGTTGGAGCAACAACTTTGGCTAAGGCCTAGAGTAACTGACAGACCATTTTCAGAGGCAAGAATTTTTTCAAAACCATCTTACCCTCTCTTGGAAAGATTTGACAGTCTTATTTCTTGTATCCTGCTTGTTCTGTCTGGATATTGTGCATTTTGTCAGTGCTTGATGCATGGGCAGTTCCATGCCCAGTTTTACCAACTGCTGGGCTTATAGGTGTATTCTACAACCTCTGGGCTTATAGGTGTATTCTATAACCCCTGGGCTTGTAGGTGTGTTCTACAATCCCTGGGTTTATAGGTATGTTGTACATCGGCTGAGCTTATAAATGTATTTTTTAGATGTAAGCCTGGGCTTACAGATGTATTCTACAACTGCTGAAAGAAGAAATTATTTTCCTTCCACTCATTTCCAATTTAACTTCTTCAAAAGAGAGTTCTTAGATTTCCTGCCTTATCTATACTCCCTCTCAAAGCACATTCTTTACCACCCAGCTATTGTGATGCATGACTATACCAGCAGTGGAATATGGTGCAGAGGCAGGAGATCTCTGAGAGGTCAAGTTTGAGGCCAGACTGGTCTACATGGAGAGTTGCAGACCAACCAGAGCCACACAGCAAGACAGACAGACAGAGATGTGCACACACACACACAAACATGTACACATATTCATATAAACACACACACACACTCTGAGGCAAAACTAATTAAAACTTTTATAGTTCTAACAATTTGCTAATTCCATGGACTATACATTATTAGTGTAATTATCATAATCTTTTCTTCTTTTTTTTATTGTTAAAAGAAAAATTTACATTTACTCTCCTTGTTCCCGGCCCTCCCACTCCCCCACTACCCCACCACCCTCCCGCTGCTTCCTTAAGATGGGGCAGGATACCTTGCCCTATGGGAAGCCCAAGGCCCTCCCCCCTCCATCTCGGTCTAGGAAGATGTGCATCCATATAGAATAAGTTCCCAAAAAGCCAATACATGCAGAAGAGCTAGGTCCCGGTG